>BQNB010015482.1:8019-73179 GCA_026074375.1 Tanacetum coccineum
ACGAAGTCTTTGTAATACCTAACATACTTTTTTAGAGGTGCATCCGCAGGTGGTCCCAACGATCCATTCCAAAGGGTGTTGTCGTAGCCAATCATTCCACCAACCTTGACGAGATCAATTAATCTCTTGTGATAGATAAGATAGTTATCCACGAAAATGAAATCGAAGTTTTAATGGAATTTTTCCTATAAATAAAAAATGAACAAATATTTAGTAAAAAGTAATACTTTCATATGTCCCATACAAATTCAAATCTTTGGTGTATCTAGTTTTAAAAAACATGGAATTTACATACACTTACATCTTCAATCATTTGGTTTAGAAGAGGAAGATCATGCCTTCTCTAAAGTCAATCTTCTGCACGACACCTGCCTTGATTTCATAGTTTTCGCGATTGATATCAAGAGCCTATATTAAAACAACATTGAAATGAAAGAATGTTTAGTACATTTAACAGTTATATATATCTCATATAGGATTACCTAAACTAAATTTAAAAGTATGCTATAGATATATACTTATAACATATTATAACATAATATATGAAAATTATAATTTTACCTTTCCATCTTCGGGGAAAGCTAGAGCAGTGGACAGAAGTAAATACTCCATACAGACACCAATCTCCATAGTGTTCTTAGCATTGATAAGCTTGAGAAGTATGTTCAAAAATTGTTCTTCGTCGCCTGATGTGGTCATAATATTCCTATTACCAAAAAATAAGAAAATCATTCACATAACCCATCATTAAAGAAATTTAACGTGTCCATCAATTAGAACACGCAATGTTTGTCCACTTTAAAGTTAATAGACTTACCAGACACCGCAACATGTTCCTCTACGACTTTCGAATGTGTCACAAATGGGTTCATTAAATATGATGCAAGCTTTTCAGTGAACCCATTACCCGAAACATACAATTCACATCTACACAGAAAAGCGAATCAAGATTGAACACAACATTAACTTTCAAGTGCCTATTGGTTTTGTAAAAACCATGGATTTGCAACGGAAACTGATATCAGTTGGGTTTTAGAAGTGTGAAGCTGATTATCTATAAGAACTAATTAAACTCATTAAATAAGCACAGACTTGAAATTTGGTAAACATAAAAAACATTATTGAACCTAAGGTTAGCAGAAGCAAAATATTCAATAAGGGATAGGATAATGTAGCTTGTTTATTCTTTTTGCTAGCTATCATACTCGTGCGCGGGAGTCATTGGTCTGTTGTCAATTATGAGCAACATATTATTATACCTTATCTTTGATTAAAAATCTAAAATAATACACTTTGAAGTTAAATCTTATGCATTCAAAAGAGACTTAGTTGATTTTCAACCCTATCTATTAGCAATTTTAAATATTACATTTTGAAATACCAACATAGCCCAAATCACCCTTTAAATAAGGTAAATGCACCGAACTAAATATTATATACATATTACAACCTGAGTAAGACAGTGTACTACTCTAATGTAACCAAACCACAAACAATAACCTTATTAACAGCCAAGCATGATAGATTCCAGGAGCCTACCAGCTATTCGGTTGCTTTGCAACGTCACGTGGTGTAGGGGTGCACATTATTAACCGACAATTCTTCCTCTTTTGGTTAACTATATTCAAAGAAACTCCTAACTGACCATTATTCAATTTATCATGTTACCACGCAAGAGTACTCTCGCAATACAAACCTGACGATCACAATATTCGAATGACTTTACGGTTTACCAGTGTGAACAAATAGTCAGAGGGTCAGAGAAAAACACCAAGGGAACACCAGCTCAACAACATTATCAGTAGTAACCTGAAGCCTTTGCTTTGGCACAGAGTAAACTAAAAATAGGATCAAGTAAATAGTCTCAGCAATGCAGAAGGTGTGCAAAGCATCATATAAAACCCCGTCCTAAACAGAAATCTCCCTTTCACTTCCATTAGATATTAATAAAAACAATCTATGATCATAATGCCCAGTTAAAACAATCTATCCTCATCATTTTAAATATGAACAATGTAACGTGAAAGTGTGTTTTAATTAAAAAACACAAAGGTAAGAAGGGGTGGTGGATGTTTTTTAAGGTTTAATCTTATCCATTAAATAAAGTTAAATCTTAGATTAATCCTCACCATTAGATCAAACTCAAATGGATGGTTGAGATTTGTCCCTTGGTATGTAAGGAGAAACTGGTATGCAAATGAACTTTTCTCTATATATATATATGGTGATGTTATTGTGGTGAACACTTTAAGGTAGATTATAATAGGTACAGTTGTGAGTCATTGGATCAACCATCATAGATCATAATTAATTATAACTAAATAAAAAGCTTATAATGGAAATTTTGTAAATAAGTTAAGCACAATACCATTTCTAAACGTCACATATTAAATGCAGTCAAAAAATACACATCGACTATTAAATGCATAATTTCATCGCATGAATTGGTCAAAAATACACATTGACCAACTTTGACTTTATATAAGTGCACATTATTAGTGACACATTTTTTTTATTTTATTTGTTTTTTATATTAGTGACACATTATTAGTGATACATTTTTTTTTATTTTTTTTCTATATATTAGTGACACATTTCTTTTTAATTTATTTTTAATATATTTTTCTATATATTAATGACATATTATTAGTGACACATTTTGTTTTTTATTTGTTTTTTATATAGTAGTGGCGCATTATTAGTGGCACATTTCATTTTTTATTTGTTTTTTTATATAATAGTGGCACATTATAGTATCGAATATCTCTCATCAATAAATATGAGTTTTATGAAGTATTAATGGTAGTGATGCAACGTATGAATAATAAATGGAGGCTAATAAATTGTGTATAAAAAATAAAATTACTAGAATACCCTTCATTAAATTAAGCTTAATTTGTATTATCTTTTAAATAAAAATGACACTTGTCACGCTCTTATTGGTGCCTATTGTTTTACACTTTAAAGTGTTTACCACATGAACGCAATCCTATATATATATATATATATACACACACAAACACACACACACACACACACATATAAATAGAATCCGGATCGATTGAGAAGGTTTTTATTTTAAAAAGATTGAGAAGGTTTTCAAAAATGATAGATTTTTAACTTTGATTCAAGTTTTTCAAGCGTAAAACTCATTTTAATGTGATTATAATCCAAAATGTGTAAAAAAAATTCGAATCAATGTTAAAAAATCTCTCGATTTTGCGATATAAGTACAATACTGAATCTTCTATACAAATTTAAGGAATCATTACCATAACTCGATTTTAGCATTGATTTGTGAATCAAATTTGTGATTTATAGATTTGATTCACTATTAAATGATGTTTACTTGTGAATCAAATCAAAAAATATGAATCAATTTGCTCAAACGAAGATTTCTCAATCTTCTCAAAATAAAAACCTTCTCAATGGAACCGGAGCCTATATATATATATATATATATATATATATATGTATATGTATATGTATATATATGATGTAATATATATTAACTAAAACATAGTAAATATACATATTTATATAATACATATAAAAACAAATATATATATACATATAAATATGCATAAATATTATATATATACATATGTATACATTATATATATAATATTACATATTATATATATATAATATGTATAGTATATTATATATATATATATATATATATATATATATATATATATATATATATATATATATATATATATATATATATATATATATATGTATATATATGTATATATATCTATATATGTATATTGTGTATATATAAAAAAAAGATATATATATATTATATATATATATATATATATATATATATATATATATATATATATTATATAGGTAAAAATTTGAAAAATGATCCAATCTCGTAAGTAGAGCTGTGTATTAGTCTGGATTGGTAATTTGTTATTAGAAAACCTGGTTTGGCCATGGCTCACCCCAAGCCCTACATGACTTCGTCCCTTTGTAAATTACAAAAAACTATCGAATTTATCAAATTAACACCGATCATCTTTATAAAGAATTATTAGCAAGTATTATCCTTGAAGAGGTTAAACGTACAGTACATTACATTCTACAGGAATGATGTTGCAAAAAAATTAGTTAAACTTTTTGTTGATAGTACGTGGATGATTAGTGTTAGATTTGACAAACCATAAGAATAGTTTTTTCTATATAGCATAATAGTCCTTGTGTGTTTGGTGAAACTGCTAAACCGGTCTTTTTAACTTTAAAATGCAAGTGAAGCTTTACACATAATGCATGCGGTCCTTGTCAAAGAAGATGATCGAATATCCAACTTCTTTTGTTTACAAAAATTACACCTACAATACCGAAATTGTAAACACCGTGCTTGCAATTAGGCCGAGCCACACAAAATATTTCTACAATTTACTCTTGTTTATGTTTGACCTATTTGGCTTTATTAGAAGAAAAAGTTTACGAGAATTCAAGATATGAATTTTAATGTAAACTTAATGATGGGATATCTAAAAATAGCTTTAGACATATGCAAAGTTTTATTTTCTTATAGGGGGACGTTTGGTAGAGGGAAATGTGGATGGATAAATGGAAATGGATAAATTATTTTGTTTGGTATCTTAGAGAAATAAAAAGGTGAAGAATTATAGAAATATAGTAGAGAATTGGTAGTGTATATTTTAAAGTTTCATTTACATTACTTTTGGTTCGGAAAAGAAAGAAACGAGATTCTTTTGTAATATCTTTTCATGATACATGTTTTAGTTGCAAACAAATTTATGTGAATGTTTTATATAATCAAAAGTAATGTTGTAATTATAAAGCATGTATATATTGTAAATTTGCTAGAATCCTTGTTTACTAAGATAGTTTATTTATTAATTTTGATTTTGTGAATAATTATAAAGTTAAATATAATGGTAACTAATTATGATAGAATTGTTTTTCATATTATTTTGAAAGTTATATATTTTTTTATCTGATTTCATGTGTTCTTATTTGATTTTGGGTCTAATTTTTTTATGGTATCAAATGTGTTATGTAAATTATTTCAAGTTTTTTTTTGGTTTTTCAAATAAATATAATTTTCTTTTTCATTTCTCGGATCAAGTCTCTCTTGTTAACAAACAAGAGAATTCATTAAAATTCTCTACTGATTTTGTTTCTCTAAATTTATATTCTTTCATTCTTTTCATTTGTCTGAATTGTTCATTTATTATGCTCATGGTTAATTGGGATGAAAACATTTTTAATTCTTAAACGTTTTTATAGTTTTGTGCATCTCCTAGATGTTATTCTTTTCGGAATGCGGTTGCAAAAATCACTCTTCACAAATGTTGTAAAATACAAATATCAATGATTATCGTATGGCATTTGGAATGTTACAAAACAATTTTGTCATCAATCTTGAGAGCACACGATCTTTTGTCAAGCTAACCAGTTTGTTATAATCAAGATTGCCATATATCATTTTTTTGGAACGGCATATTCTTATTAAAACAACTAGCAAAGAGCTAGAAAATTACAAAGAAATTAAGTGAGGGTTTTAAGCCACTCAATCAAACTAAAAGAGCCTTTACATCTATAATGACACCAATAAAATGATCGAGACACCACATCTTTAAAAATGACCGTCTTTGAAGGAATCTCCGAATCAAAAATACTTTTGTTGCGAAACTCCAAATATGCCACCACATGGCATAGCAAACTCCTTTAAAAATTTGTTTATGCTTAACCGAAATCCAAAGGCTCAAAGTCTAATCCAACCATTCTTCGTATGAAGACAAATCCAAATAGCTAACATCCCACCATCATGATATCTTACGCAAAATCTCTCTAGCTATTGGGAAAACGAAGAATATGTGTCGAGACGATTCAGCCGCTTCACCACACATAAGGCATAGAATAGACTCGATATCTATACCTCTACGAGAAATATGAATTCTAGTTGGTAAATAATCTAACTTTACTTTCCAAGCATGAAAATTTACCTTAACAGGCATCGCCTTAATCCAACGCATCTTGGAATCTACCTCCGACAACATATTATCATCAATCAATTTCCTAACCGAAGCAACGTAAAATTCATCCTAGCCCACCAAAGACCACACCCATCTATCCCTCATGACAGCGAGCAAAGTACCTTCCATCTTCTCTAACACCAAGTTAAACTGAGCCTGATCCACATCTCTCCTGGGGTCTCGATGAAAAGAATAACCCAAGTTACAATGAGTCATCTTCGAAGCACCATCAATATTTTTGCTCAGCTCCAACGCATATAATCTAGGATACAAGCTTTTAAAAGCAGTGCCCCCTCGCCAAGCGTCCTCCCAAAACAAAGTGTTTGCCCTATTTCCTAACTTTTTATGAATGAAGTTAACTAAATTAGTACCCCCGATCTTTAAACAACTCTACTTCAGATGATTTGGCCTTCTTACCAATTTTTCCGTCTCCTCTATGAATTGCTTTTATAACCCTCACCCATAAAGACGAGCTTTGAGTAAAAGATCGCCACACCCATTTAAACATAAGGGCTCTATTCAACGTGAATAAACTTGACACCCCTAAGCTGCCTTTATCTTTTGAAGCCAACACATTTTTACATTTCACCCATATTGGTTTTTTACCAACAAGCTCTACTCCATTAAAAAAATAAGATTAAATGGATTTCATACGTTGTAACACCTTCATAAGGACGTTAAATAAAGACATGTGATAAATCGGCATTGAGCCTAAATCTGATTTAATAAGAGTTAATCTACCTCCTATTGAAAGGGTCTTCATCTTCTATTTTGATATCCGAGTAACCATACCCTCCATCGTCTCGTTCCAAGACTGAATTTGAGACATAAGCCCACCCACTTTTGACCCTAAATAAGTAAATGGGGTTTTAAGAGTGACACAACCAATTTTCCTTGCTGCTTGATCCACTTTGTTAGAATCCACAGAAATTCCCAAAAGTTTACTTTTGCTCATGTTAATACGAAGCCCAGATGCACGATGAAAACAATCCAGAACGTGAACAATAGTATTAATATTGGATTCATTCCACTGACCCACAAATATAGCATCGTCAGCATAGAACATATGTTAGAAATGTAACGAAGAACTTAAAGTGATGCCGTTGAACATACCTGCATCCACCACTCTTTGGAACGAGACGTGTAGGCTTTCCAAAACCAGAATAAACAAAAAAGGGGATAACGGATCCCCCTGTTTAAGACCTTTGTAAAATTGAAATTCCTCCGTGGGGCTACCATTTACAATAACCGAACCCCTAGAAGAACAAAGGAAAATTTGAATCCATACACGACACTTATCACCAAAACCAAATTTTCTCATAATGTCATCCAAATAGTCCCACCGAACCGAATCATATGCCTTCTCAAAATCGACCTTAAAAACTAAGGACTGTTTCTTCTTTGACTTACACCACTGAAATATTCCGTTCAAAATAAATGGACCATCTAGGATTTGCCTATCAACAACAAAATCTAATTGAACCTCGTTAACAAGATTACCCAAAATGACCATAAGACGATTCGCCAATATTTTTGCAATGATTTTATGTAAGCTCCCACTTAAGCTGATAGGTCTAAAGTCTTTAACCATATTAGCACCAGGAGTCTTTGGGATCAAAGCAATAAAAGAGGAATTTCCACCTTTAAGAAAGTACACTTGTTGAAAAAAAAAACAAATCACTGCATCCACCACATCACTTTCTATAATCTTCCAGTACCGACGAAAAAAACCGAACGTAAACCCATCCAGACTAGGAGATTTATCTATCCCACAATTCCATACAACCCTTATTATCTCATCTTTAGTCACTTCACATTCTAAATTAACTTATTGATCAGAATTCAAACTATTCAGAAAGTTCATTTCAAGATGAAGTCGAGTCTCCAATGGTTTATCAAAACGCTTTTTAAAGTGGGATAAAACTCACTTTTCACCAATTCAGGAGATTCGATATAATTACCATAAACCAAAATGCCGTGAATAGCAAGCTGGCTCCTTTTTTATTAAGGATACCATGATAATACTTAGATTTCTCATCTTCCTCAATAGCCCATTTAATCTTTGCCTTTTGAGCCGCCTCTGACGATTGAAGCTTCTCTAAATCTCAGAGCGATCTAACGACATTTGTTCTTTTATTCACTACATCATCATCACCTTCGCCTTTGTCTATAACCAAATCCAACTCCGCTAAATCAGCTTTTAAATTTCTCATATTGTTTCTAAAACCCTCCTTATTTATTTTGTTCCACACACATGTCTTTTCTTTCAGGTATTTAAGTTTTTTCATTGTCTTAATCAAAGCATTTGTATCTGCCACAGGAGCTTCTTTCCAAGAATCTTTAACAAGCTTATTGAAACCCTCCATATCAAACCAATAGTGAAAAAACCTAAACGGAACAGGACCATAATCATAGTGCGACTCACGCATTAGAATCGGACGATGATTAGATAAATAACGGTCGAATGAAACTGCTGAGATGTTAGGACATGAAATCATAAGACTTTTAGAAATTAGAAGAAAAGGGATGTCTTTGTAGAGTGTTGACAAGAATTTAAGATATGAATTTTTCATGTAAACTGAAAGTAAGGAGATATAAAAAGAGCTTTAGACATATACAAAACTTTGTTTCTCTTTTAATGCATAATGATTTATTTTGCTCATGGTTATTTGGGATGAAAGCATTTTAATTCATGAACGTTTCTATAGTTTTATACATATCCTAGATGTTTTTCTTGTTTAAATGCGATTTTAAATATTCTTTTTTTCACAAATGTTGTAAGATACAAACATCACTGATTATTTGATGGCGTTTGAAATATTACAAAATAATCTTGTCATCAATCTTGAGATAACGATCTTTTAATGAGCTAACTATTAGATGGATTAGGCCCAAGCACTTTCGCAATTTCGCGGCTAGGACTGCGGGGGAGTATTAGATGGATTAGGCATAAGTCCGGCTTGTGGGTTGGGTCCATTAGGGTTTCTAGGTTATATAACCTCTATATATTGTGTCTCAATGAACATTATAACCTAAGGGGTTTTCATTGTCTAACATAGTATCAGAGCGGGTTTGATCCTCAGACCTAGGTGGCTACGTTGAGCCGACTCCCCTAAACCACCCCGTCAAACCCTTATTTTTTTAATAAAGTTGAGTGTGTGTTTGGAAACAGGGCAACTGTTTCATTCTGCTTTTGTTCTGATGACGTCAATGCTCACTCAGTCTCGACAAAGTTACACTTGGCTTTCTCAAGATTCATGAGTTATCCATTCTGGTCTCTTTATTAGCATCTAAAGGAAAACAAGCAAAACATAGGAAGGATGAAGTGATAGGAAGGAAAACCAATCATTGTCGTTGGTCCTTATATTTTTGTTTTGGTCTTTTATGGTTTCCATCCTATGTATGTTTATAAGCAATGCATCTTCTTGTAAAAAAAAGAAAAAAAAAGTTACTGTTGTTTAATTGTTTGTTTGTTAGTCGATGGTTCGTACGACTTTGTTACCAGTCGATTAAAGTTGACTATTGGTACCAGTCCCTAAAGTCGACCGTTGGTACGGCTGTGTTACCAGTCAACTTAGCCGACCATTGGTACCAGTCAACTAAAGTAGACCGTTGGTAGGGTTTTGTTACGAGTTGACTAAAGTTATGTTAATGTTTTTTTTTCTTTTTCTTGTCTAGTTTACTACTCCAGTTCGAGCTTTCGCGATTTCGCCGCTCGGACTGCGGGGGAGTATTAAAGGATAAATATGGCCCAAACCCGGCTTGTGGGTTTGGGTCCATTAGGGTTTCTAGGTTATTGTCCTTATAAATATTTGATGAATAATACAAAACATCCAATTGGGTTTTAATGTTTAACACTAACTAGTTTGTCATAATCAAAATTGCCAGACTGCAGAATCGTATTAACTTGCATATTTTGGATTATTTAAGCATGAAAATTGGACGCGACACTCAAAAGGATCTATATGTGAAATGATGATGCAAAGAAAGGAGTTGTGTGAATAAAAAATTAGTTTAACTAAAACATATGGTAATTTTAAAACATATGAAAATTAGTTCATGAAATATGTATGAGCAATTAATCATGCGTGTACGTTTCCTTTTTTTTCTTATTAGATGTAATATGTGTTTGATATTTTAGCAATCACTATACATGATAGCAAAATAAATTTATCCAAACTCTTTAAAAATCCATCTTTCAAAATACATATTTATTATGAATACAAAAACGTTACTTACATGTAGATTAGACTGTAGAATGGTAAATATCGTATATTCATTGATAATGATAATGGGTACATGTATAGAATACAAACCCTATTAAATACTAACTCGGGCTTAGTCCATTACAATATACGACTAACACTCTCCCGCAGTTAGAGCGAGAGGACACCAAACACTCAAACTGTTACCGAACACCTCAAACAAAGCCGAAGGCAATCCTTTAGTGAAAATGTTAGCAAACTGATAACGAGATAGAACATGAAGAACTCGAACCTGACCAACAATAACTAAATCATGAACAAAGTGAATATATATCTCTATATGCTTCGTACGCTGATGCTGAACCGGATTAGACGATAAATAAACAGCACTGACATTATCACAATAAACCAGCGTAGCGAAATATAAAGGTGTATACAACTCACGTAGTAGATTCCTTAGCCAACAAGTCTCAGCAACAACATTTGCAACGCCACGATACTCAGCCTTAACACTAGAGTGAGAAAGCACCGGTTGACGCTTAGAGAACTAAGAGAGTAAATTATTGCTAAGAAATACACAATAACCTGAAGTCGATCTTTGAGTAATAAGGCAACCAGCCCAATCCGCATCCGAATAAGCAACCAAAGATGTAGTAGAGGATAAAAATAATGACAACCCATGATCTAAAGTACCATGAACATACCTCAAGATCCGTTTAAGAGCTGAGAAATGAGGCTCTCGAGGATCATGCATATAGAGACAAACCTGCTGCATTGTATAAGAAATATCTGGGCATGTAAAGGTAAGATACTATAGAGAACCTGCAAGACTGCGATATAATGTTAGATTAGAAACTGTATCACCATCATCTCCTAGCTTAGATTCAGTATCAACAAGAGTTCGACTAAGATTACAATTAACCATATGAGCCCGCTTAAGAATCTCAACAGCATACTTGCGCTGAGATAAGAACATCTGTTGTTCCCTTTTAATTAGTTACTAATAACTACAAAGTTATGATAAACTAACCCATGGCATGAAAGTAAAGTATTGTTTTTGAAAAGGTTTTATGATAAAACGAAGACAATAAGTAAAAGACAAAAAAACTTTTTAACTTTTAATTCTTATAAATTTATTAAGAACTATACTTCATTGTTTGCGAAACAACAATGAAGATTGACTAACAATGTGTGTATATGTAATCTCCTCACTAACAACTTAGCATAACTTAAACTATTATTCTAAGTTGACAGCTATGTTAACCTACTGAACTTGTTTAGGGACTTAGTTGATTTGGAGGAGTAGGTGTTTGTGAAAGATACAACTTTAAATACACAAAGTTAACCTACTCCTTTACAAGGCATCTCTATTTATACTACTTAGGTAGGGTCATACCCACATGGGTGATAAGTGTGTGTCCCAAAGTTGATTAGACTAATACATATTATACAGTTTGTCTCTATTACAATTTTAATCTAGGAATGAGACAGACATACTTTCTAAGGTTAGTGATGTCTTCATACCCTATTCAAGATAGTTTGACTTCAGGTGGATAAGTACTTGAACTTATCCATTCAAAATATCGTACCTATTCTTCAGGCTTTTGTCTTTAGGGTCTTTAAGTTGAGGAGATCGTATGGGGTTCAGTGAGTCTATTACCATAACTTATTAAACCCATCACCTTCTTCTTTGGCTTAGGGACTTCATTCACTAAGTCTCGCCTCACTGAATGGTTGAGTCTTTCTCATAGACCCAGGTTAAGCTCTTGAAGGTAACTCATTGAGTGATTGTTCACTCAGTGACCTTGGAATGTTAAAGGTTATCTAACACTTATGATATTTTCAATTCAAATCTAAGTAAAAGATCATTGGGCACTGAATTGGCCTAACAATCTCACCCTATTTGGATATAAATATATCCTAAGTGTTTTTATTATAAGTGAGTAAATACAACTTCTTCTTCCACTAAATTTAGAAAGCAGGTAAGGGATACTGATAACTGAAAGTACTTCATTCACTAAGGATTACATAGTCCTAATAGTCTATTACAAAAGATGAAACAAAAATACATAAGTACTTAATTTAGTGAGTATCCAATAACTTCACTTTCTTTGACTTTAGCTTCTCTTTATTAGGGTGACTTTCAATCAAACTCCTCATAACTGTACATAACCTTTGATTTGCAGGAGTATTAATGTTTGAAGCTATCACTACGTAGCTTAACAGAGTATGCACATCAACCTTGTGAATGTCACTCATTCTTTGGAAGGCTTCATCACTAAAGACATCTATGAAGAAGATTCCATTCTCAAGATGTTCAATCACCAGATTTTTAACAAACAGAACTCCCTCAGGAAGGCTTCAATTGCATTCAAGCCTAGGAATGCGAACCTCGTGTTCCAATTCTTGATGCTTCTATTTTCTGACTAAGGTTAGAGAAAGCGCTTGTCTAGGGGCAGGAAGAGTTGGTTTTATTCCAAGTTCATCAGGAGTTGCCCTCAGTCTTTCATATTTCTTGCTTAATGAGTTCATCAAATCTTCCATTCTTCTTTTTTGGAATGATGTCATTCAGATTATCCCATTCAGTTACACCAAAATCACTAAACCTAAAGGATTTATGAACATCAAAATTTTTCGATCAGGGCCTTTGTAGATCGTTATTGCAACAGGTTTAGTGTTTGGATGTATAGAAATATATTATTTCAGGCTTGAGTCTGCTAGTGGTAGTCCATCTATATTGATCAATCCTCTTCTTTCCGAGCTCTTTTGCCTTTGTGAGCTTTTCCAAGCTTTCTATTTTGAGGATATTCATTTTAGCATCTTGTATCTTTAAGAACTCCAAACCACCCTTCTTGCTTGAAAGAGCCTTTGGATCAACTCCAGCTTTGGTGGCCTCTTCATGTACAACCTTAATCAATTCAGGTTTGCTAAGCCTTACTTCGCTGGCAGCTTGTTGCATCTTTTCTTCTTTGTCTAAGTGAGCTTAATTTTTGCTCTTCAGTGAGATGATACAATTTTCCATAAATTTCATACTGTACAAGCACTGGGGCATTAGGATCTTGACGAACTTTAGTTGATGCTGGAACAAGCTTTCTTGGAGGTTCGTCAGTATTTCTAGTTATACCCTTTCCTCTGTCAGGCTTTGGTGTTGCATGTGAACTTTCAGGATGAGGAACTTGAACTTCAAGAATTGAATCTGTAAGTTGAGGCCTTGATGAAGATCCAATAATTTTAGTTTCATGAGTAGGCTTGGTTGTTGGCCTGACAATAGTGATTGGGATTGGCTTAGTCTCGAGCTCCTTTTCAACATTTGCATCCGCAATCTCTTTTTCTTCAGTTTCTATTTTAGCTTTCTCCCCTTCAGTTTGAGAAGAAGTTTCTTCAATAGGACTGATGGTGGCAGTGTGAGCTGAACTCTCCCCCCTAATAGTTTCTTAAACTCTAGTGATATCAAGTGTTTGCTTAGGCATACTGCTTGAGGGAGTGGAGAAAGAGTATCCCTGGTATGTGTTTAATTATACATACCTTTTACCTTTAAAAACGAGCTAAAATAACCAAAAACGAACTTAAAATGCCAAATATATGCTTGTTTTGCTAATTGTATTGTGCAGGAACGGATAACTAAGAAAAGGACAAAAAACGAAGCCAAAACGACAAAACCGGACTCGGAATGGAAAAGCAAGAAAAGACAAGTCAAAGTCCAAGCCCAAGCCTGAAAAAGTCAACAGAAAGTCAACCCAAGTCAACTCCGAAGCCAAAAGTCAAGAAAAGTAAGTTTAGGGACTAAACTTGTAAATCCCTAAACTTATTTTAAATAGAAGAAAAGAGAGAAAGAAAGAGAAGGGGTGAAACTGCCAAATTGGCAAAGTTAAACCACAAGGCAGCAGGAACAAAGTAGCAGAAACCAAAAGGGGCAAAGCTGCCAAAAGCCTAAACTATAAATAGACAAGGACGAGTGGTGCAAAGGGTTATATAACCCTTGGGGGGTTATATTGCCAAATCCCCAAACATTTACATAACAAGGACGTGTGGTGTAAGCTATACACACACCATGAGGGGCCATTGTTGCCAATCCCACAAACTTTCACCCAACTATTCAAAGTACTATATATCTCTCCCAAGTGTTTCCCGCCTAAACCCACAACCCCACAAGCTGTCACTTTCTCACCTTGGTTGACTTCCCATTACATCCAAAAACCTCACAATCCTAAACCCCACACACCCACATGGGATTGCCATGTTGGCAATCCAAACTCCCACCAAAATTGACCAAAGGTTCATAAAATTTGACTTGGAGGGCAAGAAAAATGGAGGGCCAGGATTTGCTTTGTTTGCACACCCACAACAAACACACCTCAAATGTGTGTCTACAAAGAAGCACATCAGCATGAAGACAAAAATTCCAAGAACCCTAGTTGTTTTACTATAAAAGCATTGTAAGCCCATGAAGGCAAGAGTTGTTTTTTTTAAGATGTAGTTTTTAAATAGTTTTTAAGTGTTAATTAAAGTTAAAAGATTTTCATTAAATTGTATTCAATTTTAATAGATATAGCTTATCTTAGTTAATTACTTTTTAATTCAGTCAAATTTATGTTTGTTTCAGCTTATTTACAGCTTATTTCAAGTTCCTTGTACTCCTTTTAACAATTAATGAAGTGTTGAAGTTATTGAGAATTTATACCCGTTTTAAGACTTTATTATCAAACGGCTTAAATTACCTTTATACGTGTTAAATAAGCTTCTATAAGCTCTTATAGAAGTTTGATTAAGCTTATTAAACTTAAACTCTTCATAGTTTATAGTTTTATAAGATTTTGTTTGAAAAATCAAGAATAAGCCATTTGGAAGATAAGCTAAAGTTGGAAGAGCTTATTGGCTTATTCACTGGCTTATTTATAAGCCAGAGCTTGTAGCTAAAAGCCCTTGAGGGCTTAAAAAGTCCCTGTAAAAGCTTGGACAAAGGTCATTACAATTCTCCCTTTTAAGCCTTAATTTTTAGCTTTTTTATAGCTTATTCTGTTTTAGCTGATTTGAGTGCTTATTTCTTGCTTATTATTGTTCATTTAGGTTGTTTAGTACTTATTTGTCTACTCCCTTCAAGAATTATGAGTTAAAACAGCTTTGTAAAGTGTAAAAATCCATTTTAAGAAATATAAAGGGGTGTTTGGCATAAGCCTTAAAACGGGTCAAAAAAGGGTTTTGTATGGGTTGTGGTCACAAGGTTAGATTTAACTGAAGTATTAAGCTCATCTAAGGCTGTTTTTAAAAGTTTTTAAGTTTGAAAAATGTTTTTCTAAGGTTTTCTAAGTCACTTTTTCAAACTGTGGTTTTAAAAGAAGCTACAAGTTCTTATTTAGATAAGCACTTGGGCTCTTGAGTTTTAAGTTCAAAAAGTGTGTCTTTTGTGTATTTAAAACAAGCTGTCAAAACACCTTTGTGTCATTTGACTTGTTAAGTCAAAACAGCCAAGACTTAAGTGTCAGTTTTTAAAAAAGCAAAAGCCCTTTTTCACTCTAAAAATTCAGCAGGTTAATAAGTGTTTTAGAAGCTCAAAATTTGTGCACAAATCCATTTGCTAGTGTACTTTAGTTGTTTTAACTTATCTTTCAATTTTGAGCTTATTTGACAGCTTAAAATAAGCTGTCAAATTAGCCCCTTGATTTAAGCTTAAATTTCCCCTGGTGCTAAGGGGGTAGCTTTAAGCCCTCTTTTCTAGCTTTTTAGTAAGACCAAGCCCAAGCTTTTGGCTTATTTTAAAAGCCAATAAGCTCTTTTGTAAGTGTCCTCAGTTTTAGGCTTTAAAAAGCACTTTTGATGGCTTATTTTTAAGCCAACTTTTTGCCCTTAGCTCAAATTATACACCAACAGTACTAACTCTTTAGTTAGTACTGTTGTGGGTATTAAGCCCCCTCTTGGCTTATTAAGCTTATTTCATAAGCTAGTGTTTGTTCCTAGTGGCTAATTAGGTTGGTGTAATAAGCTGTGTGTCCTTAGTTGCCCTTTTTCATTGCTTATTTAGTGTTAAAAGTAGTGACTCTTAGTTTTTAAGCTTAGTTTAAGTTTCTGTAAGTTAAGCCCTTTTTCAGCTTATTTAGTTTCCCCATTTAGCCTTTTAGTGCTTATCTAGGATAAGCTAGCCAGTCCCTTTTAGCTTTTTAGTACAAGTTTAGCTCAAATGTCTCCAAATGTCCAAATAACTTAGCAATAAGCTGTTAAGCTTGTTTTAAGCATTCTGTCGTTTTTCAAGCTGTTTTTAAGCTTATTTATAGCTTTTCAAAAAAAAGTCGTAGTTTTGAAAGTTGTTAAGCTCCAAAAGCTTAACAACTTTGCTTTACAAAGTTTCTCCAAAAAAAAAAAAAGGAGACAAGGGGTTACCCGGGTGAGCAAGACTCGAACCCGGGTCTCAACCCTCGTACACCATTCCCCCCCCTCCCCCCCCCTTCTCAACACACATACCGCTGCCGCCCTTGAGACTTTTTTCTTTATAGTCCCGAAGGATTAGTTTTATTTATACACGATTTTGGCTTTGTAGTGTATAAGCTGTGTACAGCTTATTTAGGGCTTATTCATAAGCTAATTTTTTGTTTCTTATTTTTCGTAGGCTTAATATAGTGTCTAGTATTTTAGGAAAAAAATTCAGAATTTTTCAAGGTTGTTTAGTATTTTTTTTAATTTAATTTCGTTAAAAGTTTAAAAAAATCATAAAAAATACAAAAATTATCAAAAAAATATTTTTCTTTTTTTTAAAATTTTTATTTAGTCATATAGTTTGTAGGAAAAATATAAAAATTTTCGTAGGGTCATTTTTATAACTTTTTGATTTTTAAAGAACGGGTCCGGGTGCGGTTTTTTGTCTTGACTCGTTTTTGGGTCAAACGAACTCCGTTTTTGGTCTAGTCTTTTTCATTCTTCGTTATTTGTCTCCTAGAGTAGTTTAGAAGTGAAAATTTCTTCGTAGGGTTAATTTTAAAGATTTTAGGTTTCCCCCCCTTTGTTCGGGATCCGTGCTCTCGTTTTTTAGCTTAATTTCGTAATTTTTAGGTTTTTCTTAAACGTTTTTGTTTAGTATTGTCTAATCTACCTTTCCACACTCTCAAATCAATTCTCTCCTTCAAACTCAAATCTTCCGACTGTATCGATTTTCCAGCACAGCCTCATTGGGGATTAACGACCCTGGAATAGTCTATACTGCTCCTGGCATTTTTGATTTTTGTTTTTAAATTATATATATTTTATTATTTATTATATTATATATATAGTAAGAAAACTACCAATCAATTTTTGGCGCCGCTGCCGGGGAGGCTGTGATACCGATTATCTCTACGTTTGGTATTTATGTTTGAATCTGTGCATATTATCTAAAAAAAATCAAAAATATAAAAACATTGTCTTTAAATTACAAATAAAATTCACAAATTGGTAAAAAGCAAAAATATAATATTCTCAACTGAGGTATTATCATAATAACTTCCGATGAACTTTGTGGTTCCCAACTCGAACAAAAGATTTAAAAACTTGCCTTTTGTGTCACTAGCAAAGTACGGTTCACCTTTAAAAAGATAAACAAACTCTAAGAGGGGTATAAGGCGGGTTGTTCCTAGGAACTACGACCCTAAAAGAAAAAGGTTTTTAATAGCTTCGCGTTTTCCTATTCCTCCGCTCCTTTGTGCGTTTTTTCTTTTCCGACAGAGTTTACCGAGAAACTTGTCGATTATATAGGCTTCAGTTGTCATCCTTCATTTCCGTATTAAAATAAATGTGAATTTAACCTTCGATAAACCAAAAAAAAACAAAAAAATTAGTGTAAATTTTTCTTTCCTAGTGTATGCTCACTTCGATTCGCCAAACCGTAATCTTCAATCAACAACACCAGGTCCCAACACTCCTGTTGTTAAAACGCGTTTAATCTTGAAAAATCCACCTTCCTCCACCCCCCACCTCCAATGGCTGATAATCGTACCATGGCTCAATTGCTCGAAGCACCCACCGAGGGTTACGAAGATGCAATTGTAGTCCCGAAATTAATGCTAACTTTGAGTTAAAGCATGGTTAATCAACCTCGGGTCAAAAACAATCATTTCTTTTGGACAATGACCAAGAAGATCCTCATGCCCACATACGATATTTCAACAAGATCACTTCTACTAATGAAGTTCCTGAACGTGTCCCGAGTACTCGGTAAAGCATAATGCTATTCCCATTTTTCCCTCTCGGTGCCAGCCCGTATTTGACTAAAAAAGAACCACCACTGATCGATTCAAACATGGGAAGATCTGTTGTTTCCAAATACATCAACCAATTTTTTTCCCTCCTTTCCAAAACCACAAAACAAATCTTCGAAATGAAATCTGAGATTCAACAAAGATTTGATGAGACATTTTACGAAGCAATGATAGATTTAAATGATCTTCTTTGGCAGTCCACATCAAGATTTTCTGAATTGCATCAACTTGATACATTCGACAAATTCTACAATGCCTTGAACACTAACGACCAAGATTCGTGTAATTCCGCCCGGGTGGCAACTTTTTGGACAAAATCCTCGTGATTGCCTTAGAATCATTGAAAGCAAGTCCAAAGTCCGTAATTCACGCAACAAACCCGTTGTTGCCAAAGTGAGTGCGAGCACTTCCACCCCCAGAATCTCTTCCGAAGTTGCTGAGTTAAAAGAAATGGTGAAAGCTTTACTCCTTGACAAGAAAAATCAATCTCCCACCCGCTCCTACTCCTGTCAAAGCGGTTTGAGGAAAAGTTTGTGTTTACTTGCGGTGGTGCTCATTCTACCAACTTGTCTAGCCACTGAATATCTGGCAAATGTTTATAGAGATAATATCTAAGAATATGTCTCTCAGCACCGCGCTAATTTTCAACCAAGGAACACCGGTTTATCGAGCCCCAGGATTCAATCAAATTCGACCACCCGGTTTTCCTCCCGTTCAAAACCATCATGTGCAAAATCAAGGAAACAATCAGAATCGTTACAACCAAAACCGAGGGAATTTCAATCAAGCTCCAGCTTACCAATCAATCCTTTCCCCGGTTCCTCAAGGTCAAGTCTACTCGACCGTCAGGTTGTTTCAACCTCCTGCCATATCAAAAGCACCCGGCCTATCAAGCTCCAGCTTCCTCAAATTCAAGGTGTATCAAATGAAGATTTCCATAGCTACGTAAAAGGGCTAATGATGCTTATGAGGAACAAACACGCATAACTCAAGGTCAAAACATGAGCAAAAACAATGACCAAATCTCACAGACATGCTTGCCAAGTTTGTCGCTTCCCAAACCAAACCCGCCACTACTTCGGGAACTCTCACCTAGTAACAACATCCGATACTTAAACGCCGAAAGAGGATCTAAAAGGTATTAACCACTCGAAGTGGTGTAGCCTTACAAGGGACCCACGATTCCTATTACTATCATCTCTCCTAAAGTAATAGAACGTGATACCGAGGTCACAAAGGACACGATGCATCCTACTAATAACGGAAGCACCGAAGACGTCCCACCTCCGGTTGTCCCTATTGTCTATCATGAATCAATCTCTGAGCCTGCAAATACTCCAGTTAGTGCTTTAAGGCCTAACCAAAAAGCATCAATTCCATTTCCTTCGAGAAGAAATGATGAAAGACGTCGTGAGAAAGCTAACGACCAAATTGAGAAATTCTATGAAATCTTTGGGATTTGAGTTTCGAAATTAGCTTTACGATAACGGATGCCTTGATTGCGCATCCAAAATTCGCCTCGACTTTAAAAAAACCTTAATCGGAAACAAGGAAAGGGTTGAAGTGAAAGGGCTAGAAAACCCTCATTGAACGAGAATTTTGCTCATCCGTCATCCTAATCTAGTTACCAAGAAACTGTTGAGAAACCTGGTCCGATATCTCATTCATTGTTGAAATATTAAACGTATTAATACAGGCAATGACCTTGGGCCGATTCATGGTGCAAGCATTAATCTTATGCCATATACCGTCAGAAAAACCCTCTCCTTCCGACTAACCCCAACATGCATAGACGCTTTAAATTACGGAACCGTTCAATCTCTGAACCAAACGTAATCCAGCTAAAGACGTCTATGGATGTGGGAAAGTTTCCAATTTCCTGCCAGATTTCATAGTCGTCCGAATTTGAGCCAGACCCCCGAGTACCTAATTCTCGGATAGGATTTTATTTCTTAAAAAAAGTCGTGCATAAACGATGTGTACGAGGGCGAAATAACCCTTCGTGTTGGCAAGAGGCCATTACATTTCAATCTGGACCAACTTCGAGTACAAACGGCTGCTACAAACATATGACGGCAAACTCGAAGTGACGTCATTGATATGGCTGTGAAGAATACTCTCAAGAATTCTGTGGTTTTCTTCACAAATGTGATCTCGCGTGGCAATCCCACTCCTTACAATGATCCAATCATCTCTACTTCTCTCCAAACCTTAACTCCATTCCGATCGAGGACATGATTTTCCGTCCTTTTCGAAGAAGCCGACTCATTCCTTGCTTTAGAGGAATGATCCCCAACTTCACCGGCAGTTATCCATACTTATTTATGACCCTGAAGGGGACATACTTCTCTTCGAAGCAATTCTCAATAGTGAACCAATCCCACCTCTTCAAGGAAATTATTTTCCTGACACTCGAAAAGATCTGAAGATTTGTGAAGCAAATCATGAAAATTCTTCCGTTAATGAGCCCCCTGAGCTTGAACTCAAGGACTTGCCACCTCATTTAGAATATGCATTTTTGGAGGGTGACGATAAGTTACCCGTCATTATTGCAAAAGACTTGAAGAATTAGGAAAAGGCAAGCTCTAATCGAGGTTTCTTAAGTCCCCCACAAGCGGAGCCATCGCTTGGAAACTTTCTGATATCAAGGGTATCACCCAGAATTTGGACACACAAAATTCTCAAGGAAAAGGACTACAAACCGTCGGTTCAGCATCAAAAGACGGGTAAACCAAAAATCCCACGACGGTCATCAAGAAAGAAGTTGAAAAGCTTCTTGACCGCCGGATTGATTTATTCCGATCTCTGACACCCATGGTAAGCCCGGTGCATTATGTACCAAAGAGGGTGGCAATTACCCGTCGTGAAAAAATGATGAGAATGATCCATATACCGACTTGATTGGTCCACAGGTGGAGAGTATGTGCATCGACTACAGAAAGTTGATGAAGGCTATAAACCCCGAAAAGACCACTTCCCCCTTCCCTTCCATGGACCAAAATGCTTGAAAGACCGCGGGAAACCAATTCTATTGTTTTCCCTCTCGATGCTTTTTCGGGTTATTTCCAATTCCCATAGACCCGAAGGAATCAAGAAAAGACAACCTATACCTGCCCATACGGAACATTTTTTTGCCTATCGACGCATGCCTTTTGGGCTATGCAAATGCACCTCTGGCACGTACCAACGATGTAAGAAGGCAATCTTCTTCCCAGACAATGATCAAAAAAACGATGGAAGTGTTTATGGATGACTTTTCAGTACTTCGGGATACTTTCTCTACAACATCATGCCTATCCCATTTGGACACAAATGTTGAAACGGTGTGAAGACACCAATTTGGTCCTAACTGGAGAAAAGCCATTTCATGGTAAAAGGAAGGCATTGTTCTCCGGCACAAAATCTCTAAATCAGGAATAGGTCGATTCGAGCTAAAGTGTGATGATTCCGCCAAGATCCCTCATCACCGACTACTGTGAAAGTGTCCCGAAGTTTCTTGGGCTTAGCCCGGTTTTTTTTACCGACGATTCATAAAGACTTTCTCAAAGATACCCGCGCCAATGACCTCATTGCTTGAACAAGAGACCCCATTTTTTTATCTTCTCAAAAGAGTGTATCGAATCTTTAATACACTTAAAAGAAAATTAACCGAGGCTCCAATTTTGATTGCTCCCGACTGGGACTTGCCCTTCGAACTCATGTGTGATGCAAGCGATTTTGCAATTGGGGCAGTCCTAGGGCAAACGAAAGAACAAAGCAATTTTCATCCAATTCCACTATGCCAGCCAGCAAAACCAGACTGAAGCTCAAGCACACTACAACTACGACCGAAAAGACTTATCTTGCGTAGTGTACGCTTTTGAGAAGTTTCGGTCGATCTTGTTTTTGTCTAAGAGCATAGTGTATACCGGACCATTCGCTATAATAAGTATCCTATCGCTAAGAAAGATGCTAAGACCAAGACTGATGCGGTGGATCCTTTAGCTCCAAGAATTTGGATGTCACATTCGGACAAAAAAAGGAGCAAAAATCTGGCCGCCGAACATCTTTCCCAGACTTGAGAACCCTCATCAAGATAAACTCGAGAACAAGGAAATCACTAAAACATTCCCCTCTCCTCGAAACTCCTTCTTGGAATGCGGTTGCTCTCGTGCTGATAGTACCACAGCCCCCACCCATGGTTTGCAGATTTGCACGAACTAATTTCCCACTACCTTTGAACCAGAAACATAAATACAACATGCGGGGAATTTCGTTGTCAAGGAATTCATCCCAACAGAAAAATAAGTTTTTCAAAGATGTCCACAACACTACTTCTAAGAACTACTTTCTGGGATGACCCCTTCTTATTCAAAATCTGTGCTGATCAAATGATCCGGTGGTGTGTGCACGGTAAAGAAGCTCTCGACATTCTCGAAGCTTGCCACAATGGACCCACCGGGGGACATCATGGTGCAACCTCACCTCCAAAAAGGTCGTTGATGTCGGATTCTTTTTTGGCAGCAATATATAAAGATGCACACAGTTGGTTAAAAATATGGACCGTAGCCAACGACCAGGAAAAATTTCACAAAAGGGATGAGATGCCTCAAAATTTCCCCATCCAAGTTTGTGAAATTTTCGACGTTTGGGCATCTGAATACATGGGACCCTTCCCATCATCTAGAGCGCAAAACAAATACATACTTGTGGCTTCGATTATCTGTCAAAATGGGTTGAAGCAAAGCCTCCCCATCCAACGACGCCCGAGGTAGTTAGGCAAATTTCTTAAATCTCGCTTTGCCAGATTTGGTACTACTCCCCGTGCCATCATCATGAATCGTGGAACATATTTTTGCAATGACCAGTTGCAAAGTCATGGCTTTCAATATGGAGTCACTCATCGTCTCTCCACCGCGAAGTCATCCCCAGACAAAGAGGGCAAGTTTGAAGTATCAAATCGATGTTTATAAAGAATTCTTGAAAGGACAGTGGCAAAAACAACCGTGCCACATCTTGGTCGGACAAACTAGATGAGAACCGCTCCTCCTGCCCTGTCCGTACAGCATACAAAACACCCAATCGGTGTACTCCGTACAAGCTTGTATATGGAAAGGCATGCCATCTACCGATTGAGTTGAAGCACAAAGCTTACTGGGCACTTAAAAATGCAAACTTTGATATCCAAACAACGGGTGATCAACGCAAAGATCAACTCAATGAATTAAGTGAACTGCGTGATCAAGCCTATGAAAATTATTTGATCTACAAAGAGAGAACTAAGAGAATATATGACGCAAAGATCAAAAACCCAAACTCGCTTTTCAAACGTCGGTGATCAAGTCCTCCACTTTTAAAACTCAAGATTGAAAATTTCTCGGCAAATTGAAATCCCGTTGGTCCAGGAACCATTTACCATTGGTCAAGTCTTCCCGTATGGCAACGTTGAGTTTATCTCAAAACTCCGTGCCAATCTTCAAAGTAAATGGTCATCCGTCTCAAGCTAATTTGGAGGTGATATCCTTGCTATGGATATCCCAGACCCCAACATTCCCTAAGGACAACGGAATTCAGGGAATTTTTGGGTCATAGCTTAGTGCCCTAAAACAAGCGTTCGTGGGAGGCACCCCATGCTTATCCTAGTTTATTAGTAGTAGTAGTATGCTAGTCTATGAATAAGTGTTTAATTGTTGTGAGGAGGCTTGCCTCTTTTCCTATTCCGTGTGTTGTGTTTTGTGCTGTATTTTCCAGGATGTCCCGGATTTTTGAAGTCTCTCGTGCTATTTGTCCTTCGATCCACAATAGCTTCACAATCCCAGCTTCATTTAGGAAATCCCGATATCCTTAATCTATCGACTAACGTTTATCTTTAAGTCATACATCATAAAACGGCTTAGGATTTACGAAGAGACCCTTCGTAAACATTGAGACAAGTTCAATCTAGTATGGGGGGGTCTTCTTCGATTTGATTTTTGCCTGCCTGTTGTTATCACGAAAATCCCCGATGTTTTTACCACCAAAATTTCAAAAAAATGAAAAAATTTAAAAATTTTCAAAAATAAAATAAGTGTTTTGTCACAATTTTGACTTTCCTACTGGGTAGAATAAGAATAAATTTTGACCGATCGAAAGCGTGTGCGCTCTAGCTTGTCCTTAAACCTTAGACTAAGCGTTCGCGAATACTCGCAAGAGTGAAAAATGATAGTGTTTAAGTATGAAATTGGATGCGATACAAGGTATTATTATGGAAAACTTAAAGCTCATATGTTAATGATTGTCGCTTTTTTCTCATCCATATAAATTAAAAGATTCTAACCTGATTAAAAATTCTATGCTACTTTTTAAAAATTAACTTAAAAAATCCAATAAATTTTATTTAGTATATAGCAAAAACTTTAGACTTAGTCAATTTATACTTGAATTTTTCAAAAAGAGATTAAGCTAAAAAAATGATGAAAACTGCAAAAAATAATAATAAATATAAACTGTGGGTTATAAAAGTTTGCTTGTATCTTGCCGCTCACAACCGACTGTTACACAAAGCTTCTAAAGAAAACCCATAGTAAGACAATAATTATCCGAGGCTGAATAAAGTTTGAATTGCATTCTTTGCCGCTCACAACCGATGTTGCAGCCTTCTAAAAGGTCCGAGGGTTACAATTGCTAAATAGTTAATGTTAAGTTTGAATAAAAGATCATTTTTTGTTAAATTCGAATATGCTTTTGAACTTTGGCTATTATATTTTATAAGCTATGTGCTTACAGAAAACCTGAGAGTTTTTGAAACCTAAGGTCCGTGAGTCCCGATACTAGTCTCTGTGGGGTGTCAAAAGCCTGGTCACTTAACCGCAAGGTTGGGATGTGCCGAGACAAAAGTGGCTATATGGGATGATCTCGCCTTTAAACTCATTATTCTCGGATGGAACGTGAAACATAGAATATTGTAAAACGTTGATCCATGGTTGAAATTTAAATTAGCACATACACATTAAAGATGTAAATTGTCGGGAGTGAAAAGTTTACAAATTGAAAACTTTTTGCCCTTAGCTCAAATTATACACCAACAGTACTAACTCTTTAGTTAGTACTGTTGTGGGTATTAAGCTCCCTCTTGGCTTATTAAGCTTATTTCATAAGCTAGTGTTTGTTCCTAGTGGCTAATTAGGTTGGTGTAATAAGCTGTGTGTCCTTAGTTGCCCTTTTTCATTGCTTATTTAGTGTTAAAAATAGTGACTCTTAGATTTTAAGCTTATTTAAGTTTCTTGTAAGTTAAAGCCCCTTTTTCAGCAAATTTAGTTTCCCCAATTACCATTTAGTGCGTATCTAGATCAGCTAGCCATCCCTTTTAGCTTTTTAGTACAAGTTTAGCTCAAATGTCTCCAAATGTCCAAATAACTTAGCAATAAGCTGTTAAGCTTGTTTTAAGCATTCTGTCGTTTTTCAAGCTATTTTTAAGCTTATTTATAGCTTTTCAAAAAAAAGTCGTAGTTTTGAAAGTTGTTAAGCTCCAAAAGCTTAACAACATTGCTTTACAAAGTTTCTCCAAAAAAAAAAAAAAAAGGAGACAAGGGGTTACCCGGGTGAGCAAGACTCGAACCCGTCTCCAACCCTCGTATAAACCTTATCTCTCAAACACACATACCGCGGCGTCCCTTGAGAACTTTTTTCGTTATAAGTCCCAAGGGCTTAGTTATTTTATACACATTGTTGGCTTTTTAGTGTATAAGATGTGTAACAGGCTTATTAGGGCTTATTCATAAGCCAATTTTTTTTTTTCTTATTTTTCGTAGGCTTAATATAGTGTCTAGTATTTTAGGAAAAAATTCAGAATTTTTCGAGGTTGTTTAGTATTTTTTTTTAATTTAATTTCGTTAAAAGTTTAAAAAAATCATAAAAAATACAAAAATTATCAAAAAAATATTTTTCTTTTTTTTTAGAAAATTTTATTTAGTCATATAGTTTGTAGGAAAAATATAAAAAAATTTGTAGGGTCATTTTTATAACTTTTTGATTTTTAAAGAACGGGTCCGGGTGCGGTTTTTTTTATCTATGACACCGATTTTGGGTCAAAACGACCATCCGTTTTCCGTCTATAGTCTTTTTCATTTATTCTTATTTGGTCTCCTAGAGTAGTTTAGAATGAAAATTTCATCGTAGGGTTAAGTTTTAAAGATTGTTAGGATTTTTCCCCCCTTTGTTCGGAACACGTGCTCTCGTTTTCTTTAGCTTAATTTCGTAATTTATTTAGGTTTTTTCTTAAACGTTTTTGTTTAGAATTGTCTAAATCTTACCTTTCCACACTCACAAAATCAATTCCTCCCTCCTTC
The DNA here is from genome assembly GCA_026074375.1 of Tanacetum coccineum. NCBI lineage: Eukaryota > Viridiplantae > Streptophyta > Magnoliopsida > Asterales > Asteraceae > Tanacetum > Tanacetum coccineum. The sequence continues at coordinate 34,776 of BQNB010015482.1, forward strand.
AAACTCAAATCTTCCGACTGTACGATTTCACAGCGCAGAGTGAGCCTCAGTGGGGATTAACGAAACAACCCCCGGTAAAGAGTCTATACTGCTCCTGGCATTTTTGATTTTTGTTTTTAAATTATATATATTTTATTATTTATTATATTATATATATAGTAAGAAAACTACCAATCAGTCCCTTGAAATCACAAAAGATTTCAGACATCATGGCCTTGATTTTAGAGGTGTCTTGCTTGAGTGATGTTAGATCAGACTGAATATAAGCCTGAGTGTCCTCAATCTTGGTCATCCTAGGACCAACACTCCAGGTCATAGAGGCAGAAGACTCAGCCTATTTGGCAAGCTGGTCATTCTGAGCAGTTACTGCAGCAAGAAGAGATTCAACAATGGTCTTCAAGTTTGGAAAATCAAAGGTCTTTACCATGGTGAGGAGCTTAGTGAGATTTATTGAATTCTTGGTGTATGCCTCTGTAGCCTCAAGGAATTTCTTATTCAGGGAAGGATCCTCCTAATAGCATCTTGAACTTCTTTGAGTTTTGTGAGAATCCTGTTGAGTCCTTAAACATGATCAGAGTTGAACTTGGTGATGATCTTTTCATAGTTTTTTAGAGAAGCATCAGTGTTCTCATATTGTCTGTAGGTGGTGGCAAGAAAGTCTTTAAGGATCCATTTTAAATCAACATAGAAGGTATAAGCTTCCTCATGCTTTTCTCAATTGTCCTCTACAACTTGAGCATAAAGTACTTATGAAATATTTTGAAGATTTCTTACCGACTATCTTTCAGTGATTGGCATGTAGTTGTCATAAGGCCTGAAGGTTTCAGAACATGAGGATGATGTAGAGTCTGAGGCATCAACGGGCTTCTTGGACTTTGAAGACTCAGGATCATCCTTGGTGGGTGAGGGAGACTCATGCTTTGTTGAGATGGGTTCCTTAGTAGGGTTTTTAGTAGAATGATTAGTTTGAGCTTCTTCATTACCAAGATCTTGGATGTCTTCATCCATCTCTTCTCTAGCATTTTCATTTTTGAGTTCATCCTCAAAATATACTAGCAAAGCTTGAATGTCAGCAACCTGAACAGGAAGCAATAAGAATACAAAAAAAGCAAACAGGACTGGTGATTAACAAGTTTCAATATACCGGCTCTGCCCAACATTTAAAGAAGTCTTGCCTTTGTTGGGTCAGGGTCTGACACCTTAAATCGAGTGCATTTAGTTTTATCCATGTGGTACTTAGTGCCAGCCCCTGAAGGATTAGTAACCAAGGCTTTAGGCTGACCCCTATCAGCAAGTTGTGTAAGGCTCCCTAACTCTTTGAGGTCGATGTTTGTACCCTATGGTAAAGGCTGGGTTTTGCTAATACCTTCATCAGGGGTAGTGGCAGGCAATCTCATATCAGCGGTTTATTTATTTCCCTTTAAGTCTTGGGGATCAATCGTTTTACCCTCATGTAAAGGCTTTGATTTACGAGTGTCCCTCATCTGAGTAGAGAATAAGATCCCTTAACAGCGTGTTATGTGTTTCCCTCTGAATCTTGGGGATGAGCAAATTTGGCCTAAGAAGACGACTAGGTTTTATCAAAATCCTTTGACTTGGCACCTTCTCACTGGGATGGTTGTGAACAATGGCCTGAGACAAGGGAGGTGTTTTGATTGGACTTAGACTTTTTCCTCTTTTGAAGGAGTGCTCTGGGTTTGGGTTGAGACACAGTTTGAGACTTATTCTTCCCCTTCTTTTCAAAACAAGGAAGTTGAGTCACTGAAGATTCAAGATTGATCACTTCAATCATTGAGGCCGTCAATTCAATGGGAGTGACTTTAGATGGGTCCCTTAAAAAATTTGATTCACTAAGGCATTAGGAAGATTCCAAAATTTTGTGTCCTGAGAATAGTCGGAACCTAGTAACCTTTCTCGGGCACAAGAGACAAATCTAGGATAAGAAACATAATTGTTGGGATTAAAAGCCTCTTGATGTTGTTTGGAAGTTACTACTGCTAAGTGGAAGTTAAGACTGTTAAGGTATTAGTTATTGCTGCTAAGTATAAATTAGTGCTGTTAGTAATCTTAATGAAAAATATGCTAAGTAGTTAGTAATGCTAGTTACTACTACTAGTGTAAGTTACTACTGCTAGTGTAAGTTACTACTGCTAGTGTATATTAGTACTACTAGTATAAGTTACTACTCCTAGTATAAGTTACTACTGCTAGTATATGTTACTACTGCAAGTTACTACTGCTAGTGTAACTTAGTACTGCTGATGAAGATTGAAGAAAACTTTCTAAGTAGTTAATGCTGCTTGTACACAGTTAGTGCTGCTGACATAAAAGTTATTACTGTTGGTGTGAAAGTACAACGCTTCAGGATTACAACTGCTGAAGAGTTTATGCTGACAGAGAAAGGTCAAAGACTTATCAAGAAAATATAAAGATTGTTATGTGATAAGTATGAGATAAATTTTTGTAAAAGATACGTATAAGTTATTTTTTTTAGAAGATCATGATAACTTAGGAAAATATTGTAAGCCGGTTAGGACTCCTTGGTGTATAAAAGGAGGTTCTAGGGCATAGAATTAGATATCTAGAAATTGTTTTGTTTTGATATCAATTAGCTTCAAGGTTTTGTAACCCTAACACTATTAAGAGTGTCTGTATTATATTAAGGCTGAAAGTTTGATAAACAGTTTTGTTATTAATCTTATTCATTACTGTTGCATTGAAATTTTTCTTAGTATCATAAGACTATATTCCGCAAAGTCTTTGATATTCACTATCAAAGTTTCTAATCATAGTTTTTTTTAAATTATAATTTCAATAACAACTTAGCCATATACAAGCTAAGCAAGATCTATTCTATTGGTATCAACAAGTGGTATCAGAGCTTTTAAGAAGCTTTGAATAAGAAGAAACTTTACTACACATAAGATCCACTTTTTCAAGAAGAAATGGACTCTCAATCTACTCAAACAATCATGCTACCCATACTCCAACCTAGTGAGTATGATCTCTGGAAGATGAGGATGGAGCAGTACCTACAGTGCATTGATTACACTCTATGGGAGATCATAGAAAAATGGTAAATGCAAACCCCATAGTAACAAAAATTGTTGATGGGTAAGAGACTGTTATCCCTCCTAACAAGTGTTGAAGATAAGCAACAAAGAAGGGCAGAGTTGAAGGCAAGAAGCACTTTGTTGATGGCCTTACCTAATGAGCATCAATTAAAGTTCAATTCGTATACGGATGCTAAGACATTGATGCAGGCTATCGTGAACAGATTTAGAGGTAATATTGCTACAAAGAAAACTCAAAAAAATCTTCTAAAACAGCAATATGAAAACTTTTCTTTATCTAGCACAGAAGTGATTGAGCAAACCTATAAAAGGCTTCAAAAGCTAATTAGTCAACTAGAGATGCATGGTGAAGTTATCCCTCAAGAATACATCAATTAGAAGTTCTTGAGAAGTTTGTCACAAGAATTGACTATGCATACTATTGTGTAGAGGAACAAACCAGAGATTGAGACATTGTGTTGGATGACCTCTTTAACAACTTGAAGGCTTATAAACATTAGGTCAAGGAGACATCTAGCTTAACCACAAACTCACACAATGTAGCCTTTCTGTCCTCTAGCAGCACTAACAGTGCAACTAGAGCAGTTAATACTGCTCAGGGTGTTAATACTGCTAGCACTCAGGGTGTTGCTGATAGCTCAACAACTGTTGAAAATTTGAGTGATGCTGTGATTTATTCCTTCTTTGCTAGCCAACCAAGTATTCCACAATTAGATAATGAAGATCTACAACAAATCAATCCTGATGATCTAGAAGAGATGGATTTGAGGTGGAACATTGCTATGCTGACTATGAGGGCAAAAAGATTCCTGAAGAATACTGGAAGGAAGTTGGACATGGCCAACAAAGAAAGAATTGGGTTTGACAAGTCCAAGGTGGAGTGTTTCAACTACTACAAGAGATGACACTTTGCAAGGGAGTGCAGGGCACCCAGGAATCAAGACAGCAGAAACAGGGAGCCTACCAGAAGGATTGTGCCAGTTGAGGAAATTACTTCAAATGCCTTAGTGTCTCAGTGTGATGGCTTTGGCTATGATTGGAGTGGCCAAGCAGAAGAAGGTCCAACCAATTTTGCTCTCATGGCTTATTCTTCAACAAGTTCAACTTCTTCTACAAACTATAAGGTATCTAATGACTTAAATTGTTGTTCATCTTGTTTAGAATGTGTAAAAGATCTAAAAGAACAAAATGAACAATTAGTTAAAGACTTAAGAACAGCTATGATAAGTGTTGTCTCTTATAAAACTGGTTTAGAATTTGTAAAAGCTAGACTGTTAGTCTTTAAGAAAAATGAGTCTGTGTATGATGAAGATATAAAACTCTTAAAACGTGAAATCTATTTAAGAGATTTAGATATTACAAAGCTTAAAAGGAAGTTATAGTTGGCTACAAAAGAAAAAGATAAGGTTCAACTTACATTACAAAAATTTGAAAATTCATCAAAAAACCTAAGTAAACTTCTAGACAGACAGATAATGGATAAGTGTAAAACAAGATTAGGGTATAATGTTGTCCCACCTCCCTATACTGGGAATTTTATGCCACCAAAATTTGATTTAGTTTATCCTAGTTTGGATGATTTTGTTGATGTGAATGAGTCTGTTAGTGAGTCTGTAGTTGAAAAGCCTACTGTTGAGACTAATGAACCTGAGACTTCTAGGAAAGAAAATGGAGCCCCAATTATTGAGGATTAGGTATCTGATAGTGATGAAGAAAATGTGCCTAAGGTTAAAACAGTTGAGATGTTTAATAAACCTAGTTTTGCTAAGATAAACTTTGTTAAGTCTACTGAGCAAGTAAAATCTCCTAGAAAAACATATGTTGATAAAAATAGGCAAAACACACCTAGTCCTAGAGGGAACAAGATAAACTGGAACCAACAAATGTCTCAAAAATTAAGGAGTGATTTTGAGATGTTCAACAAAGCTTGTCATGTGTGTGGTAGTTTTGATCATTTGAATAATGATTGCAATAACTGGTATAATAATGAAAGATTTGCAAAACCAGTTTGGACCAATGTTCAAAGGGTTAACAAACAAAATTTCTCTAAATTAACTCACCCCAGTCCAAAAAGGAACATGGTTCCAAGAACAGTCTTTACTAGGTCTGGCGGAATTTCACTTAATACTGCTAGACCAGTTAATACTGTTCAACCAAGAACAGCAGTGGATAATGCAGGACCCATGAAAACTATTATTAATAATGCATATTCAACTGCTAGAAGGCCTTTTAACAAAATAACAGCAGCTAATAACAGTAATTTCACTAAAAAGGTTAATACTTTTAAGGGAACAAGGGTTAATACTGCTAGGCCAAAAGCAGTGCTTAGTGATGTTAAGGAAAACAAGAGAAATGTTGTTAAGGCCTCAACATGTTGGGTTTGGAGATCAAAGCACAAAGTTTTAGACCATGTCTCCAGAAACAATGGTGCATCAATGTCCTTTAAAAGATTTGACTATATTGATGCATAAGGCAGATCCAAGCTAGTAATGGCTTGGGTCCCCAAAAGAAACTAATTTTCCCACCATTATGTGCAGGGTAATCCACAACAAGATTTGAAGAATAAATGAGTGATTGACAGTGGATGCTCTAGGCACATGACAGGAAACAGATCATATCTTACAGATTATGAAGAAATTGATGGAGGATTTGTTGCCTTTGGAGGTAATTCCAAAGGAGGAAAAAATACTAGGAAAGATAAATAAAAACTGGTAAATTGGATTTTAAAGATGTGTATTTTGTAAAGGAACTAAAGTTTAACCTCTTCAGTGTCTCACAAATGTGTGACAAGAAGAATATTGTTCTTTTTATTGATACTGAATGTGTTGTTCTGTCTCTAGACTTTAAGTTAACTGATGAAAACCATGGTTTGCTTAAAGTTCCTAGAAAGGATAACATGTACAGTGTTGACTTAAAGAATATTGCTCCTCAAGGAGGTCTCACTTGTCTCTTTGCAAAAGCCACACCAGATGAATCTAATCTTTGGCATAGAAGGCTTGGACATGTAAATTTCAAAACAAAGAATAAACTAGTGAGGAGAAGCCTTGTAAGAGGTTTACCTTCAAAACTTTTTGAAATTCTTCAAACTTGTGTTGCTTGTCAGAAGGGAAAGCAACACAGAGCTTCTTGTAAGACCAAAACAGTCAGTTCAATCAACCTACCATTATAAATGTTGCACATGGATTTGCTTGGTTCAACATTTGTAAAGAGTTTAATGAAAAAGATGTACTGCCTAGTTGTCATAGATGATTTTAGTAGGTTTAGTTGGGTTTTCTTTTTAGCCACTAAGGATGAAACTAGTCAAATCCTTAAAACATTTATAACAGGCATAGAAAATCTAATAGACCTTAAGGTGAAAGTGATTAGATGTGACAATGGGACTGAATTCAAGAATAAGGTCATGAATCAGTTCTGTGAAATGAAGGGTATTAAGAGGGAATTTAGTGTTTCTAGGACCCACAACAAAATGGAGTAGTTAAAAGGAAAAATAGGACACTAATAGAGGCTGCTAAGACTATGCTAGCTGATTCAAAATTGCCAACAACTTTCTAGGCTGAAGCAGTTAATACTGCTTGTTATGTCCAAAATAGGGTGTTAGTTATCAAGCCTCACAACAAGACCCCTTATGAACTTTTTCTAGGTAGAAAATCTGCCTTAAGCTTTATGAGACCATTTGGGTGTCTTGTGACAATCTTTAATACCATAGATCACCTAGGTAAATTTGATGGAAAGGCTGATGAAGGATTCTTATAGATACTCCTACAATAGCAAAAGCATTCTGAGTATTCATTATAGAACTATATATAAAAAGAACCTGCATGTAAGTTAGTGAGATAACTAATATTTGTAAGAATAGACCTAATTCACATTTGATATAGATGCTCTAACAAATTCAATGAATTATAAGCCAGTTGTTGCAGGAAATCAGTCTAATGGTAATGCAGGTACAAAAGCATGTGATGATGCAGGTAAAACTAGAATGGAGACAGTACCTGGAAAAGAGTACATATTGCAACCATATGGACCTCAAGATCTACCATACTTTTCTAGTTTAAAGGATTCTCCTGATGTTGGATTCAAACCATCAAGGGAGGAGGAAAAGAAGGATGCTGAAGATCCAGAATGAAGATAGTGAGGTTACAAGTACAATAGAGCCAAAAGTAAATCAAGAGAAGGATGCAAATGTCAACAGCACTAATAATATTAAAAATGTTAATGTTGCTGGCATAGTAGATAATGTTGTTGCTGAGAATATAGTCTATGGACGTGTTGATGATCTAAATATGCCTGAATTGGATTGGTAGATTTAGTGATGTTGAAGAAGATATTTCAAGGGCTGACATGAACAATTTGGATACATACTTCCAAGTCAGTCCTGTTCCTACCACAAGAATACACAAAGACCATCCAATTGAACAAATTATTGGAGACTTGAATTCAGCACCTCAAACAAAAAGAATGACAAGGAATTTAGAGGACAAATAGGTTGTACGTACTTACTCATGCACAAAGAAGAAACCATAAAGACATTCAAAATTGCTTGTTTGCTTGCTTTTATCACAAGAAGAACCTAAAAAGGTAGTTCAAGCACTAAAGGGATCCAGTTGGATGAAGCTATACAGGAAGAGCTTCTACAATTCAAGTTACAAGAAGTTTGGACCTTGGTGGAGTTACATAATGGAAAAAGAGCTATTGGGACTAAATGGGTTATTAGGAACAAGAAGGATAAAAGAGGCATTGGGATTAAAAATAAAGCAAGATTGGTTGCACAAGGATACACACAAGAAGAAGGAATAGACTATGATGAGATTTTTGCTCCTGTTGCCAGAATTGAAGCAATTAGGCTATTTTTAGCCTATGCCTCTTTTAAAGACTTTGTGGTGTATCAGAGGATGTCAAGAGTGCGTTCTTAGGTAAAGATGAAGAGGCATTCTATTGTGTCAACCACCTGGTTTCTGAAGATCCAGAACCCCCCTTTTTTTTTTTATTTTCCCTGACAGAGTATACAAAGTAGAAAAGGCACTTTATGGATTGCATTAAGCTCCTAAGGCTTGGTATGAAACCTTGTCAACTTATTTGTTAGACAATGGATTTCAAAAAGGAAAGATAGACAAGACTTTGTTTATCAAAAGGGACAAAAGTGATATTTTATTAGCTTAATGTATATGTTGATGATACAATTTGGTCTACAAGGAAGAAGAATGTACTGATTTGAAAAATGAAGCATAAGAGATCTATATGATTTCTATGGGAGAGCTCACATTTTTCTTAGGTCTGCAAGTAAAGCAGAAGGAAGATGGGATTTTCATTAGTCAAGACAAGTATGTGAATGAGATTTTGAACAAGTTTGGTTTTAGTGATGTCAAGACAACAAGAACACCTATTGAAACCCAAAAGGCTTTGCTTAAAGATGCAGATGGTAAAGATGTAGATGAACATTTATATAGATCAATGATTGGTTCATTGATGTATCTAACTTCTTCAAGGTCTGATATTATGTTTGCAGTATGTGCTTGAGCAAGATTCCAAGTCAATCCTAAATTTTTACATCTTCATGCTATGAAAAGTATCTTTAGATACTTAAAAGGTCAAACTAAGTTGGGCCTTTTTGTATCCAAGATTCACCTTTTATTGGTAGCATAATTATAACAATACTATCAGAGCCAAGCTTAGAAAGGAAGACACAACAGAGGTTTCATTCCTAGGGTGTAGATTAATTTCATGGCAATGCAAGAAGCAGACTGTGGTTGCTAATTCAACAACTGAAGCTGAGTATATAGCTGCTTCCAATTGTTGTAGACAGGTGCTTTGGATCTAAAATCAATTGCTAGATTATAGATATAACTCTATGCAAACTAAGATTCATATTGATAATGAGAGTACTATTTGCATAGTGAAGAACCCTATTTTTGCACTCAAAGAACAAAGAACGATTGAGGATTAGCATCACTTTATCAGAGATTCCAATGAGAAGAAGCTTATTCAGATGATAAAGATTCACACAGATTAGAATGTTGCAGATTTGCTCACAAAAGCATTTAATGTTAGCAGATTTCAATATCTGATTGCAAGTATTAGAATCCTTAACCTTTGAAGTATTGATTGAGGGGAGGTTAATTGTGCTCATATGCAGCGGATTATACAACAAATGATGATTTGAATGGAATGGAAAAGCTGCTAAAGATGAAATTTGAGTTAGTGCTGGTAACTTAAAGTTTCTACTGTTAAGTATAATTAGTGCTGCTAGTTATACTTAATACTTCTGAGTTAATATTGTTAGTTATACTTACTACTGCTGGGATAATTAATATTGTGAGAATTAAGGGAAATAGTGAGCTGAAAAACAGAAAGAGAGATGTGTAACATAAAAATAGACAGAGTAATTCAGTAAGCTAAAAGAATTGAGAGAATTGGTAAGAATGAAAAACAGAAAAAGAGATATGTGACATAAAAATAGACAGAGTGATTCATGGATGAAAAAGAATATGAGATATAATTAGAATGAAGAAACAAAAGTGAGTTTGTGTGATATAAAACAGATAAGTAAAATGGTGAAAAAAAGAATTGAGAAAATTGGTGAGATGCAAAACAGGAAATAGTAAATCAGTAAGAAAAAGACTTGGAGAGATATAGTGAGAATAAAAACTAGAAAGAGAGCTTGTGAGAATCAAAATTGATAATGGAAATACTTTTGGGAACAAAATTGGAGTTAATGCTGGTGACTCAAAGTTAATGCTGCTAGCCATACACTTACTACTGCCAGTGTTAGTTAATGCTGTTAGGCATAAACTTACTACTATTGGTTAAGTTAATGCTGTCAGGCATAACTTACTATTGCTAGGCTACTACTGGCTTAACTTAGTACTGCTGGTTCAAGTTAATGCTGTTGAGGGTGATTTCATAAATACTTTGATTTAGGGTTTCATTCAATCACTTAATCGATTTCAATCTTTGTTAGACCCTCTAATCATAAACCCTAACTCAATTTCATTGTTAATCATCAAAACCCAACATCAATGGCTGCCCTAAAGTTCGCTAGTTCACACAACATGGTGGCATTCTTAGATAAACCCACTGAAAGTGATGGATTCAAGCAAATTGTGGATTTTTTTGAACGTACATCCTATCAAATATGTGTTAACGGTTAATCCCACAATCTATACTGCATGTATTGAGCAATTCTGGGCTACTGCAAAGGTGAAAACTGTTAATGGAGAAGTGAAAGATACAAGCCCTAGTGATAAACGAAAGTGAAACATCACTCAGACAATGTAAGAAGTGATACTTTATAATTAAAGATGCTGAAGGTACTGAATGTCTTCCAAATGCTACAATTTTTGAATAGCTGACACTCATGGGGTATGAAAATCTTACACAAAAGCTTACATTCTATAAAGATTTCTTTTGACCTCAATGGAAATTTCTTATCCATACAATTATGTAGCACTATGGCCTCTGCTGTTATCTGTCTTGCCACAAACCAAAAATTCAACTTTTCCATGTACATTTTTGATAATATGGTGAGAACTAGGAGGGTAGGGTTAAATTTCTAATGTATCTAAGGTTTGTGCAAGTGTTCCTGGATAAACAAGTTGAAGGAATGTCCAAACATAAAGAGGTTTATGTTACACCTTCTCACACTAAGAAGGTCTTTGCTAATATAAAGAGGTAGGGAAAAGACTTTTCTAGTAGGGACACACCTTTATTTCCAACCATGATTGTTCAAGTACAAGAACAAGTAGGTGAAGGTTCAGAGATACCAATTGATTCCCATCATACACCCACTACTACTTAACCATCAACATCTAAACCTCAAAAGAAATAGTCTAGAAGGAAACAAAGGAAACACACTGAGGATCCTTAACTTATTGGTCCTACATAACCTATAACTGATAATCCTGAAAATGTGGCAAGTGTACCTACACATTCCAATGATCCACTACTCAGTAGTGAGGATAGACTGAAACTTACTAAATTGATGGAACTTTGTACCAGCTTATCACAAAGAGTTCTTGACTTAGAGAAAACAAAGACCTCTCAAGCTGTAGAGATTACTAAATTGAAAAAGAGAGTCAAGAAGCTGGAAGGGAAAAGGAAGTCAAAACCTCTAGGGATAAAAATATTATTCAAGATTGGTAGATATGCACAAATTGTTTCCTCTGAAGATGAAGGTTTGGGTGATCAGGAGGATGCATCCAAACAGGGGAGGAAAATAGCTGATATTGATGCTAATGCAGAGGTTACTTTGGTTGATGAGACTCAAGGGAGGAATGATGAAGAAATGTTTGATACAGGTATTCTTGATGGTGAAGAAGTGTTTGCAAAATAGGATGTGGTTGAGAAGGAAGTTAGTACTCTGAAGTGCTATGATATGTGCAACAACAACCAACTGTTATGAATTGACCCTGCTCAGACCTTTAATAAAAATCAAAAGCAACTAAACCCAAGCTGTTACAACTGCTCACTACAAACCTACAACTACTGATACAAGACCCACGCCTAAGGGGTCGTAGTTCAAGAACCAAGTTGAATTTACAACAACAACATCACCTTCCAACCCATCACAACATCCACAGCTAAATATAAAGGCAAGGCAAAATGGTTGAGCCCTGAAAAACCTTTAAAGAAAAGATAAGAATTATGTTTTGATGAGGTTCTCAAAAAACTTCAAGCTCAATTAGATGCAGAATTGGAAGAAGAAGAGAAGCTTGCAAGACAAAGAGAAGAAGATGTAAACATTGCTGAATGGGATAATGTTCAAGCTATAATGGATGCAGATTATGAGCTAGCTGCAAGATTACAGACAGAAGAGCAAGGAGAATTGACTATTAAAAGAAAGTCAAGATGTTTTGTAGAAGCTCATGAATAAAAGGAAGAAGCATTTTGCAAGACTTAGAGCAGAAGAACAGAGAAGAAAACCACCAACTAAGGCTCAAAAGAGAAATACAATGTCTACTTATCTGAAAAACATGGCTGGATACAAGCACAATCAATTGAAGACCAAAAGATTTGAGGATATTCAGATGCTATTTGACAAAGAAATGAAAAGAGTAAACACATTTGTAGACATGGATACAGAGTTAGTGAAAGACAATGAGATAAGATCAGAAGGAAGTTCTAAAAGAGAGGATACAGAACTTGAATACTGAATTAAAGAAGTCAAAATTAGGTTGGAGACTGTAGAAGCTGAAGTACATGATGATCAAGAAGAAGCAGAGATGAAAAAGCATATATAGATAGTTCCTGATGATGAGGTAGCAATTGATGCTATACCTCTAGCCACTAAGTCTCCAATCATTGTTGACTGGAAAATCATCAAAGAAGGAAAGATGGGATACTTTCAAATCATAAGTGCTGATGGAAGTTCAAATAGGTACTCATCAATGATTTGGATACTTTAGAATATTGACAGAGAAGACTTAGAAACTCTTTGGAAGTTGTTTAAAGCTAAGCATGGGTTAACAAGACTAGAGGAGGCATATGAAAGAGTTGTATGAGGTGATTTAAAAGTGATGTTTGAACCTGATGTAGAAAGAGAAGTGTGGAGGAATCTACAAGGACACAAAGTGATAGTTTGGAAGCTATTTTCTTCAAGTAGAGTACATTTTATGAGATTTCAAAATCTGCATATATTTATGCTGGTAGAGAAAAAGTATCCTCTTACACCTACAACAATCACATAAATGCTCAATAAGAAGCTTCAAGCTGACCATTGGAATGAAATGTGCTATCAACTTCTTAAGCTCATGACAAAACAGCTCAAGAATCCTTGAAATGTTTGAATGCATCCTCCTAGTAAAGATAAAGCTATTAATCAAGAAACTTGAAAAAATGTTTTTTCCCCCAGTTTTTTTTTTTTTTTTCAAAGATGAACATCAAGTTAGGAGGATTGTAGGATTAAAAACCCGACTTTTGAAGCTGTTTGGAAGTTACTACTGGCTGCAAGGTAGAGTTACTGCTGCTACGCAATAACTTAGTGCTGTTAGCTACTAGTATGAAAAATATGCTAAGTAGTTAGTACTGTTAGTTACTACTAGTAGTGTATATTACTACTGGTAATGGAAGTTAAGACTGCTTAAAAGAACTTAGAAAGAAATACTACTAGTAGTTAATACTGCAGTATAAAAGTTAACTACTGTTAAGTTAACTTATATGTAGTACTGCTTTAGAGTAAAGTTACAACTGTAGCATAAAGTAATACTGCTATGTAACTTAGAAAAAGTGAGTAAAATTTTATCATTAATAGATGGTTAATTAAAAATGGTAACAACATCCAGTATTAAATGAATAATAAATATTTATAATCATTAAACTTATATCATTTTTCATTTCTAATTCATTGATTTTTTTCTCGCAAAAACTACAAATTAAACCTTTAAATGTTACATCAAGGGTTCTCATCAAAACCACAAATTATTTGTCGCTATACACTGACGTTATGCACAGGTAATCGTCTAGTTTAATGTAAAGGATGAAACATTATAAATCACGTTGTTGTTCGAGACATAAAGGAAGTTGCCAAAAACATAATATATGAGTTACATTATCTAATTTAATTAAAGGGCAGCAAAGCCCATTAAATGCTGCCATAAATGTTGCTGCCAGATTATGCATGAACCCGCCAGAATCCCTGCCGGAACCCGCCTGAAAAAACCCAACCCGGCCTTAATATTAAAAAGTTAAATGCACCTCTAAGTGATACGTGTCTTCATTATCACTTCCCACCTCTCCTTGAGCTACATATTTTTCCCATTGCATTGTGCAATTTCCCGACCATTACAAAGATAGAAAAACTCCACTTTGACACAGGAAATACAAAACTTTACACGAAAGCAACTAGCAACATTGATTAAAATAGGCTTAATCTACACGGTAGGCTAAGGTGCAAAGGTGTAACGAAACATATAATATGGTGTAGAAAAAGAAAGGAATGGCTCAACAGGTTATTCTAGGGGATTTTACTCTAAAAATGAGAGTAATCAAGGGTTACACGGGTTTTAACTAACCAGTGTAGTTAGTTAATTTTACGACATGTAGGTTATTTGGTTTAATCCTAGAAATTTATCAGTTGAACATGTTCCTCTATCTAAATCCATAGTACTAATCATTGCGGTCTCGAGTGATATACCAGGCCAAGTTCTAAAGTTCACTACATCACCGGCACACTCATAATTTTGTGGAATTTTTAGGTAAACAATTGGAAACAAGATAGGCTTAATTCTCACAATATGTATCAAGGGTTATAGTGTGCTAGGTAATGTAACTAGTGATTTTTACAAAAGTCATGCAATTTTTTTTAAATTTGGCCTATTTTTAAGCACTTTTAAGCTCGTAGCATGTTATTTTGTAAAAAAGAAGACAAGTATGTTCTAATTCTCCATCCCCCACTTAAATTATACAACGTCCTCTTTGTATAGATAAAACAATTAAATAATAAAGGAATATAGAATTAGAACGGAAAACTCCCTGATGTTTTGCTCGTGATAATTCTCCAAGATGAGCTCTTGAGCAAGAAGTGTGTTGACTAGGGCTTCAACATGCCCATATAAGTTCAACACATGGCCTTTTCAGAATATACCATATCATAGTTTCAGCAAGGTCCTGTATAAAAGATTAGAAGACAAGTGCAATTTCTATCTCGCTACAATGATACAAGAAAACAATTAAACACACAACTGTACAGGGATCAATACGTCGTATCCCAAACCCTAGGATACGCTGTATTGTTCCTGTAAAAACAATTAAATACTGGAAATTAAATATTAAGTTTTAAAATATGATAACGTCCAGACATCTCTATACGCCGTATCCAAATGGGTTCGATACGTCGTATAGAGTGTCTGGGAAGACAGACTCGTGCAACAAACAATTAAAATGCGACAAACAATTAAAATGACTGGGTTGTCTCCTGGGAAGCACTTTTGTTTCAGCTGGTCTTTAAGTTCGACCTTTTTCCTTCTCCTTTATTTCGCTTTATACTTCTGCAATTCATTCACATCCATTCCCGTGTGCGAACTTTCTCATAATCATTTGGCATGATGCGTATTTCTTGCAAAATTTCATGCCGAGCATAACGTATTTTGTCATCTCATCATCGTCAATGATGGTAAAACCTGAAATAATAAAAAAACTTTTGACAAAAACAGGTATATCGATCAAAGTTCTGGCATGACTCTTCCTTTCATCCTTGTCATTAATTATGGAATAATAAAAACTTTTGGACATTAAGTTAATGGGCAAGGAAGGGAGGAGGTCAGTGTTAACATACTTATACCCGATTACACATGAAAATTTCATTTTATAAGAGTCGGTTTTAACAAAAGTTGGCTCAAAATCAACATCTCGATTCGTTTTAGGTTCTAAAGGTGTGTCCAAATCATTTAATTCTATGTAATTACCATAAGTTGGGTTGAATGGTTCATCACCCTCTCCTATAAGCTCTATTTTTGAATCAAGACTTTTTATCACAAAGACCCTTTTGATTATGCTAGTGGCGGGCTTAATACTTTTAAAAACAAGTTTTTCTTCCCCGACCCTTAAAGTAATCTTCCTTTTGAAGACATCAATCTTAGAATGGGCAGTTGACAAGAATGGTCATCCGAGGATTAAAGGGACATAGTCATCCTCGGGTATGTCCAAGATGATAAAGTCTATAGGGAAAATAAATTTGCCTATCCTTACTAGCACATTTTTGGCAATACCCCTTGGTTGTTTTATGGTTCGGTCAGCTAGTTCGATGGTCAACCTAGTGTGAGATAAAATTCCTACAACAAGGTTGGTGTAGGTAGAGAATGGAATAACGCTCACACTTGCTCCTAGGTCAACAAGAGCTTTATTGAAACAAATATTATGAATAAAATAAGGTAAAGTAAAGCTCCCTGGGTCTTTTTCTTTTTCAGGCAAGGTGTGATCATAAGCATCCAGAATCTTCACATCTTATGCCTCTCTCCAATCATCACAGCCGAAGTTTTACAGTTGTCTTAGAAAAGGGATTGTTTCAGACAATATACTCCTATGTTGTGTCCCTGATACGGTGTATGGATCACACCTGATACGGCGTATCTCAGAAAAATCAGCTTTAATAGTTGAGATTGATTTAACTTGGTCTTGATGGTTCATCTTCGTAGAGCTGGGCAGGCTTCCAAACCCTCTTTCTTGCAAGACCTTGCTCATATGTCCAATTTGTATTTCCAAAGTCTTAATTAAAGCTCTTTGATTTCTTATTACTGCATCGGTAGAAGCTCGAATCTCCTTAATTATATTCGAGTTTTCTTCATACCTTTTAGCTAATTTTGTCATAAATTTGGTCAGTGATTCTTCCAGGCTTGGTCTCCGATCAGGATACGAAGAGTTTCCGTTGTTTCATTGGTAGAATCCTGGCCCCGCTGCTCTATATTGTCCTCCAGGTTGATAGGGTGCACTGAACTATGTATAGTAGGCTTCTTCTAAAGTTTTCCCTCCTTCCTTTTGTGGATAATATTTTGTAAAGTGTGGTCCCTTGCATAGTTCGCATCTAACCTGAGCAGCGTACACTTTCTCATTTACTTTCTTTATTTCTCGTCCAAGATTTTTGAGTTGGGCTTGGATAGCAACAAGCTCGTTAGAAGTTTTAGTACTTCTGGTTCTTGAAGATTTTCCATTATGCCATTTCTGGGAGTATTCAGCCATTTCTTAGATGGATATTTTAGCATCAACGGCAGTTTTAGAAGGTATGGCACCCTTTGAGTCTAGAATTTGTCGAGTTGGAACATCGAACCCATTGTAAAACAAGATGACTTCTGCGTGTCGGTTAAGTAATGTTGAGGGCACTTCATCAGCAATTCTTTAAATCTTTCCCATGTACGGAAAAGGTTTTCATCGGGTTCCTGCTAGAAGTTGTTGATTTCCTCCATTTCTTTGCGGTATGGGCAGGTGGACAGTATTTGTTTATAAATTTAGTTTTAAGAACTTCCCAGGTTATAATCGAACCTGATGGCTGGTTCCTTATCTATCTGCTTGCGGCTCCAGTGAGGGATACAGGGAAGGCTCAAAGCATGATTTGATCTTGAGTTATTTTTGGGATGTGAAATAAGTCAGCAATCTCTAAAACTTTCTTGATGTGCTTGTTTGTATCTTCGTGTTCTGAGCCACTAAAATTATTGTCACGAAGTTCTTTATGAAATTGCCCCTTCAATTCAAAGTGGGTGTCTTAGTTGATTGAGGGCCTAGTAACGCCCGACCCGTAATCTCTTCGGGTCTTGCTCATATACTGCTTCATTGTTTCCGTCATTGTTTCTCTTACTTCTTCCTTTGATTGTTCCTTGATGTCAAAATTGTGATTGAACTCTGGTGAATTCGATTCTACGAGACTTGGTGTATCGAAAAGCCTCCTTCTTGAGCGAAATTTTTGTTCTAGGTTTTCAAAAGGTGAGAGTAATTCCTTTGTAGAACTTCTTGTCATGCACTACCTGAAACAAATGACAATAAATCAGTAGGATATGTCCTGATGAGAAATATCAAATATAGAATTGAAACAAATGGGTTTTTGGACTGTTACTGTATCAGTTGACAGATACATCGTATTCAATTAGTCTGAGTACGTCGTATAGGTCTGTTGAATGTCAGTACGCCATATTGAGTTCTCAGAATACGCCGTATTGCTTGGAAAAATAGATACATCATTTAGACTATAAAACTTAATACGCTATTTTAGATAGAAGGTATGATACGTCATATCCAACTGGTGGCTACGACGTATCAGGTGATCAGTCAGAACAGAATACTATTTAAAAACAATTAAATGCGGAAATTAAAACAAACAATTTAAACACACAATGCGAATAAATACAAGCATAATTTAAATGATTAGATTACACTAAACTAATTAATTAATGGTTAGAAATAGAATAAGGTTTAATTATTTCACTCCCCAGCAATGGCGCCAAAAACCTGATGTGTTGTCATGTAGGGTCAATTATTTGATTATCAAGTTTTAAATTTATATTTAGCCGACAAACCTAAAATAATAGTTTAACGAGCAGTGTACCCGATCAAGATAGAGTTCGCGGTAAGTATGGTGTCGAACACTAAGAGTGGAACATTAATCCTATATTCTATCAGTATTTTAATTAGTCTATTTACTTGTTAAACCTATGCTATGTATGTTGTCTAATGATATGGGGGTTTTCAGCTTGAGAGACTGGCACAGGTTTGGTGGAAACAAATACCAATTTAATACACAATAAACACAAAAGAAGAAGATTAGAAGATAGAAAAGCGGTACAAGCCAAATGATAGAAAACTGTATTAGCCATATTAAATCCGGTTCAATGTTGGTTTGTTTGTTTAGTTCAATGATTTACTTATCTCGAAGAGGCATATCATTCTTAAGACTTAGGCGGGATATCATCCTAAGACCTAGACACGATTAATCGTGTCACAATTAACGCATCTGCATAAAGCATCCTTTAGTTTAATTATAATCTATCTTATAGAATTAAAGCAGTGGTGATCCTGTTAAAACCCTAGCCCAACGGGACTTTACCCACTTATTGTTTGACGGTGTTTTATATACTAGTAGTCCACTATTTCAATCTTTATCAGTTAATTAAGAGCATGATTGCTGAAACATAAACGGGTCACCTACCGGTCCAACTAAGCTCATAATCAAAAGACAAAGACAAAACGTTATTTGTGATCCTATTGGTCCAGTAATATGAAACACGATATGGAGAGCTATCCCGGTATCTAGATTACTTGGTCCGTATCACTAGATCCAGTTGAATGAAAGGTCGCATATTCAAACACATAAACAAGTATGAGGTGATAAACATAATTAAACAATCAACGATAAATTAAAAAATCGATTTTAAAACAAACCAAACATTGAACTTTCATTAAGATGGCTAATACCCGAGGGTATTAGCCCACAACCATTGTAATTATACAAGCGTAATCAAACAATTGAAATCGAACGATTAAGAAAGTAAAAATTACACGATGTCTTCTATGGATTCGTGTTGGGATTCTTGATTTGATGAGACAAAGTAAATAAAAGATTGAAACAAAATGACTTAAATGCAAAGCTAGAATTCTTCAAAAGATGGAACATTTTGAAGATTCTAGAAGATCTCCTTATTAAGATAAAAGATTTAGAAGATAAAGCTTAAAGTTTAAAAGATTTATTTGTTTTTCTAATTTTATCCTTTTCGTAAACTTGAGCACCTCCCCATCTCATGTTATAAATAGGAGGAACACAGGCGCCTGTAATATTTTAGTATGTGTTAAGATTGTAAAACACCAGAAATAAGATGTGTGTGTATCTAGGCGCCAAGTCTCATTTTAGACGCCTAAAGTTTGTTGTGTAGCCCCAAGACCAATGTGTCATTGATCCTGTTACTAGTTAGAGCAATTGTTTTAGAATTGATCATCTAGAATTGGGGCGAATAATTAATAATATGAATGAAAAACCTAGTTGAAATAACTTTGTTCATTATGTTATTTCCGCTATGTATTATTCTATGTTCGATGTTATTAATCCTAGATAAAGATCTAAACAATCTGAGCTTACAACGATTATTTAGACTCATGAAGTGGTATCAGAGCTTGTGTTCTGAAACTTTGATCTAGAAGAAGCTAATAAGAAGAACTCTTTACTCACAAGGAAGAGATGGATCTAGAGTACTGCTTCAATCACTATCTACTGCAATGTGCCCACTCTCAAACGGTGAATTTGGATATATGGAGGCTAAGGATTGAGCAATACTATCAAGTTCAAGACTATGCTCTATGAGATGTCATATAGAATGGAAACACATTCAAACTTGCAGCTAAAACAACAACAAATGTTGATGGTACCTCAACTACACTAATACCAGGTCCTATAACTACTAAAGAAAAGGTTCAAAAGAAGAATGATATGAAGGTAAGAAGTATGTTACTTATGGCACATCCAAATGAACATATAGACACCCTTTAATCAGTACAGATATGATGCTATGATTTGTAATGCTTAGATCCAACTTTTGTTTGGGGGGGCCCCAGTATAACTCCAGTTAGTACTGCTAGAGTAAGTTAGTACTGCCAGTACTAAACTTAACACTACTGAAGGACTTAAGACTGTTGCATGAAGACTGCTAAAGGGATAAAGACGTGTGAAGTGATACGTATTGACTTATTCAGAGTATATTCTATTTAGTTAGAAAGATACGTATAAGTTTAACAATATAGAAGAGGAGATCCTAGGTTATGGTTTTGTATGCGCAATAGTCATAGACATTTTGATACATAGCTTCAAGGTTGTAAACCCTAGTACTACACAGAGTACTCGTGTTATTCATAATAATATTGGAGCTTTTCACGTATACATTGTTCATTCAGTTCACTGTTACATTTATATTCTTCTAAGTATTAAAGAGTAGATTCTGCAAACTCTTTAGTATTAACAAAGTTTCTACCATAGTTGTCTTGAATCTATTTAATACAACTAACCCTTTTTACAAGGTAAGCAAGATCTTAAGTTGGGATCAACAATTCGTGATCAATGCTTGACCTTGGTGGCTGATCTTCTCTTCTAAAATTCGTCTTTAATGAGTATGGTATACATAATGTGATATTGCACCCTGAAAACTCGCTTTAAGTCTTCTATTTATAGTGTCTAAAAAAGACTCGATATGTCGTATCTGGCTAGGTCGATACGGAGTATAGGGCTGGATTCCTTAAAGTGCTTCTACATTCTCAATCAATCAGTGATATCATTCCCAATTTACTTTTATTACTGTATCTTCGAATAGTTATCTTCATGGATACGGCGTATGGAAGCAGTCAGATACGCCGTATTGGGAATTGGTCAAACGCGCTTTCTTGTGAAGTCTTGGCGCTGATACGCCGTATCTCTTTTGTTGGATACGGCGTATGTAGTCAGAAATCAGCAATCTTCAAATGTCTTCGTTTTAGCTCTAAATTATGCGCCTTTTAGCATGTCTTCACAAAACACTCCTGAATTACTGCATTTATCAACTTTAAAGCAATTAAGTACCAAATAATGCAATAATTATATAAAAGTGGGCAAAACAGATGGGATAAATGATATAATAAAGTGACGTTATTTGATGTCATCAAATATCCCCCCACTTGAATCCTACTTGTCCTCAAGTAGACTTTAGAAAAGTTTTAGTTTATGAAAATGTGTCCCAACCGAAGTTAAGGATTTTCCGTTTAAGCATCGTTTTGTCCTAATCACCTGTACATAACCAAGCTCCTCACGAAATATGGAAATGAAAACACTCAGATCACTCAACTAATCTAGGGTGCAACATTTAATTGGTACGCTTAATTGCTCAATCGTGATTTGTTTTCTATCATAAGCTTGGCAAGGATACACATCTCCATCGCTAAATCTAAGGAGAAATAAGTCAAAAGATAAATTAGGTTAAGAAGGCTTAGGGTTGATCATTCAAACAATCTTTCACCATAAGTACCACACCAACAAGGCAGCTGTATTGTACATACACGGCCGTAACAACGGAATAGACATATACAATCCGATCACATCCCTGTTCGTGTTTAACCAGCGGTTAGGATGAAGAACGATATAGGGTAGGGAGCTTCTAGCTTTCTTTTTTTTTTTTTTTTTTTTTTTTTTTTTTGTATTTTATTTTTTTTTTTTTTTTCCACCGAATGTTTATCATCCAACAGGAAACTGAGACAAGCTATATGGCGTAATGATGGAATAGACATGCATGCTCGTACAAGTCCTTGTTCGAGTAGATCTTAAGGTTAGTTGCTAGGAAAGGGAAGTAAAATGGGTGTTAAACAAGATTTATGAAACAAATAGATTAAGCCAACAAATAAGGTACGGTTTCTTATTGGGATTAAAAGACTTCTTGATGATCTTAGAGTTACTGCTGCTAAGGTTTGTGTTACTGCTGCTAAGCATAAATTAGTGATGTTAGTAATCTTAAGGAAAAATATGCTAAGTAGTTAGTACTGCTAGTGTAACTTAGTTACTATTGCTAGTGTAACTTAGTACTGCTAGTGTATATTAGTACTGCTAGTTACTACTTGCTAGTATATGTTAGTACTGCTAGTGTTAAAGTTAGTAACTGCTGAGAAGATTGAGAAATATTCTAAGTAGTTATATGCTTGTATATAGTTATGGGGCTGGTTGTATTAAGTTACTACTGCTTGTTAAGAGTTAATGCTGCTGGTACAAAGTTACAACTGCTGAAAGGATAAAGACTACTCAAAAAAGATAAAGATTGCTTAAAGATCACGATTACTTAGTTGATAAGGATTATTATTTATATAATAGATCTTTAAGAATATTCTAAGTTTTTGTAATATATTGTAAATCAACTAGGACTCCTTGGTGTATAAAAGGAGGTCCTAGGGTATAGAGTTCTATGTATCAAAATGAGTTATTCATAGAGTTGTTCATAGCTTCAAGGTTTTGTAACCCTAATACTAGTTAGAGTATTTGTATTAATATATTAAAGCTTTTGTTTGTTAATTTGTGTGTTCATTAGAATTACTGTTTCATTGAAGAATTCTTCTTATATTAAAGATTAGATTCCGCATAATCTTTAGTATTATCAAACAAAGTTTCTACTATAGTTGTGTAGGATTTATCTTGCATAACTAAACCTTAGACAAGCTAAGGAATTTAAGATCCATTGAAGTGGGATCAACAAGTGGTATCAGAGCTTGTTGCTTTGAGAAACTTTGTTAAGAAGACATGGATCAAGACTCGGTACATACGGTGGCTGCATCAAAAGTGCCTATGCTCAAACCAGGTGAGTATGAGCTTTGGAGGATGAGGATGGAACAGTACATCCAGATGGTTGATTATTCTCTATGGGAAGTTATAGAGAATGGTAATGCATCTCCAATAACAAAACTTGCTGAAGGTGTTGAGACTATAATTGCTCCTTCAACTGCTAAAGAAAAGGCACAAAGGAAGTTAAAGCTGAAGGCAAGAAGCACTTTATTGATGGGCATCCCTAATGAACATCAATTGAAGTTTAACTCCATCAAAGATGCCTGATAATTGTAGAATACACATATCCGTTAATACCTAAAATAACCCAATTAAACCCAAAACAGAGCAAAAATAGCAAAAATATGCTTGTATTTGTGTTTTGTATGTGCAGGTATGGATAAGTCAAAAATCACAAGAAAACAGTCAAAAACGAGCAAGCACGGACACGAGAATAGAAGAGTGGACAAAAGCCAAGAGCAAAGCCAGGAAAAGTCAAGCCCTCAGTCAAAAAATGGTCAACCAAAGTCAACTCATAAAAGACAAAACCCAAAAATATTCCACTTTGGTCCTCCAATTTTTAGAAAAGTCCAAAAATAGTCCTTGGACCCAAATGGGCCTCACCCGGATCCTTAAGCCCAAAACCCTAACCCATTTTTCTTTTTATAAAACACAATGGCCCAATCTTGCACTTTGCTTTTAAAGTAATTTTTATAAACTAGAAAAGGGGAAAATAAAGAGAAGGACTTGAAGGTACAATTGGCCAAAGTTTAAAAGTAATTTACCTGTTTTCAGTTATAAAAACGCGCGAAACCCATGTTACTATTCATTGTCTTCTACCTTTCACCCCATGGTAAAATCATAGGGCTTTTCCAAATTGAGGGTCAAGGACATCTATTCAAGTGGTCTATATCAAGATATCATGGACAAATCAGTCAAATCAAGCTCCTATTTGGCCAAAACGCATAAGAGAGGATCATGTACAAGAGGAGAAAGCACAAGTGAAGCTATAATTTTACACTAATTCCACTCTTAGAAGAAACACAACATGTCACATCACGGATTGCCACGCTGGCAATCCGTGTGTGCACATATGTGATCCAACGACCCTTAATCATTTGGCAATGATTGGAAATTTGGAAGGCCATGATTGAAAGGAGTGGGCAGCAAGGCTAGAACCTTCTCAGCAAGGCTATATAAAGCCCTCACTATCACACACATTTACTATTTAGGAGTAGGAATAGCTTTATAGTTTTAGCTTAATTTTTATGTAAGTTCTTTTTAAAAATCATGTAATCAAGTTTTTCTAGTTAATGAAATTTAAGTTTTGCCTTTAAATAATCCGTCTCAATCATTTACAAGTTTTCATTAAAGCCTTATTTTCTTTACTCTTGCTTAAAATCTACCATAAGCTGCTCAAAAGCTCTTATAAGTCCATAAGCTTATAAGAGAGTTTAATTCAGATCCTAACCTACTTTAATCCCTAAAAATAGCTTAAGTACTCAATTCCTTTGCATTTTGGATTTATGAGCTTGTTGGAAGGAGAGCCAATAAAGGAAGGGCTCTCATGGACCAATAATGGCTTATTCTAAATAAGCCAGAGCTGTAGATCAAGCTCAATTGAGCATAGCTTCTGTTTAGCTGAAGCATAAAGTAAGTTTCCTTTTAAATTCCTTTTGCCTTTAATTTCTAGCTTAAATAATTGTGATATTGCTTATTAGTTTAGATTTACTTAATTGCTTAAAATAATTGCTTATTTCTGCTTATTTTTCTTTATTTGTGCTTATTAGTTAATAGTTTACATTTGTTTTTAGCTTATTAGTTATAAAACTTCGTACCCCCCCCCCAATCACTCACCCCACAAACACCTAACCCCACTCCACCCCAACCCCCCACCAAAAACAAATACCACCCCCCCAACCCCCCCCCACCCCCCCCACCCACCCCCCCCCCCCCCCCCCCCCCCCACCCACCCCTACACCCCACCCCACCCCCCAACCCCCCCCCCCCCCCCCCCCCCCCCCCCCCCCCCCCCCCCCCCCCCCCCCCCCCCCCCCCCCCCCCCCCCCCCCCCCCCTTACCCACCCCCCCACCCTTTTTCAATACTGTACATAAAAACTATAAAAAGCAATAACCCACCCTACCTTAGCCTTTACCCACCGTACTCCCACGCATCGCCGCCCAAGATTTAGATTTATCATTTTCAGCTATTGATTAATGTTCATTAAGCTAGTTTAAGGTAGTTTATCATCTGGTAATCAAGTTAGGCTAGGTAGATTTCATTTCCTTAGCTTAATCAAAACTGAAAGGAGTGTTTGGGTTTAGCTACTTTGACCTTAAAAAGTCAAAGTGAGCTCTTGAAATTAGTTAAGTCAAATTCAGTCTACCTTATAATCATTAGGGAGATCGGTAAGTTTTAAAGGTCTCTCGCGTTGAAATATACAATAGTTTAGGCTTATTTAATCTTTTCAGCACCAGGGCACTTATACCTTTTCTACTTAGTATGAATATATTGATATAAGCCTTCAAGGCGTTTCTGAATCTTGCAGGCCCCCCCCCCCCCCCCTCGCGCGCGCGCGTCGGATTTTGCACGACTTCAATATTAGTGTGTGAATGTGTCGTGCTATGGTTTACCCACTTAGCCACCCCAACGCCCCCCCCCCCCCCACCCGTCCCCCACCCCCCTACACACCCATTTAGCTTAGTTACTAGCTGTAATTCTCCCTTCTACCCTCCCAGCACCACCAACCTTCATTAAACTAGCATATATTTGGTATTATAACTTATCTTAGTTAGCATTTCAAGTAGGGTTTGTTTTAGTTATAGCTTAATACAGATTAAGTCTTTAATTTTAGTTTCTAGCTTATTTTCCTAGTTTAAGTTTGCTGTCAAATAGTCACTCAAAAACTTAAAAAGCCAAAAACAGTAGTAAGTAATCTTAGTTCCTAAATTTATTTTTTTAGCTTGTGGTGTCTGTTTTTATGACTTGAATTTATAGCTTATAGGTTGTTTGTTAAGTTTTCATAAGCTAAGGTTCTGTCTTAGCTTATTTAAGGTTTTGGCCAATTTGGTTTTTGAAGTTTTAAGTGTTTTTCTTGAGTTTGCTTATTTGTTCCTTGATTCTAGTTAACTTTCAGTGTTCTTAGTTTAGTTTTCTTATCATTTCTAGTTCATACACATTATAAGCTATCTAGAATAGCTTTTGGTTTTCAATTTGAGCTTATATCAAGCCTTGTGCAAGCATTTAAGTTGAAATGAGCTCAAATGCCTCCTTACTGAGGTCAGCTTATTGAGAAGCTCTTTTAGAGCTTATCTTTGAGTTTCAGCCCATAGTGCTTTTGTTAAAGTTGATCTCCCCATCTTATTCTACAACTTTGGTCTTTTGAGTTTTGAATTTTAAGCTGTTTTTAACTTCAACTTATTTAGGTGCTTATTAGGCCTTTAGTTGTTATCGGGTTTGGTCCTCGGGGACCATTCTTGTAATTTTTCTGTTTTCATAGTTTCTTAGTTAATCCTTGCCCGTTAAATGCTTTAGCCCCGTTAGCCCTTAAGTCTTTTACACAGTTAGTCCCTAAGTTAGTTTTTAATTAGTTTATTTAGTTTTAATTAATAATTAGGGTTAGGTTTTAATTAGTTTAATTAAACTTTTATAAAAAGATAAAAATTAGGGCTTTTATTTTTAGAAAATTTCTGCACATTTTCTTTAATTAGTGTAATTTTTATAAAATTTTTAGGACTTTATTTTTAATAGTTTTATTATTTTTATAGTTTTTAATTAGTTTAAATTTTAGAATAATCATATCTTTCAATCTAAAAAGCCAAAAATAGTACTTTCTTTTTCTAAAATTTTCTTTTTACTTAATTTACTTAGGAAAAATATAATTTCAATTATTTTATATTTCTTTTTAATTTTTAGGATTTAATCGCATTTTATTTGTTTATCGTATTAGTTTAGTCATTTTTAATTGTCCATTTTAATTAGATAATCAAAAATATCTTTGCTTTATTCAAATCATAATCCGGACTTAAATGAGGTTTCAATTTCACTAGTCGTTGGGGAAACGACCCGGGTGATCATTCTTACCCGGTTTAATATACGGATTATATATTATATTATATATATTTTTGAGAGCGTATTTTATCAAGGGTAACTTGGTAATTTTCTTAATTTCTCTTTTAAAGTATTATATGTTATATATATTTTACGTGTGTAAAACTAAGCAATCAAACAAGCAACACAGGTTTGATTAATTTCAAAAAGTTTTGAAGGTAAACCTCTTACATGATTTTCCTTAACCAATTTATTCATAGTTTTGAAATTTACATGTCCAAGCCTCCTATGCCAAAGATTAGATTCATCTGATGTGGATTTTGTAAAGAGACAAGTGAGACCTCCTTGAGGAACAACATTCTTTAAATCGACACTGTACATGTTATCCTTTCTAGGAACTTTAAGCAAAACTTGACTTTCATCAGTTAACTTAAAGTATGGAGACAGAACAACACATTTAGTATCAGTAAAAAGAACACTATTCTTCTTGTCACATATTTGTGAGACACTGAGGTTAAACTTTAGTTCTTTTACAAAATACACATCTTCAAAATCCAATTTACTAGTTCTTATTTTACCTTTCCCAGTAATTTTCCCTCTTTTGGAATTACCTCCAAAGGCAACAAATCCTCCATCAATTTCTTCATAATCTGTAAGATAGGATCTGTTTCCTGTCATGTGCCTAGAGCATCCACTGTCAATCACTCCTTTATCCTTCAAATCTTGCTGTGGATTGCCCTGCACATAATGGTAGGAACATTAGTTTCTTTTGAGGACCCAAGCCATCACTGACTTGGATCTGCCCTATGCATCAACATAGTCAAATTTCTTTAAGGTTATTGATGCACTATTGTTTCTAGAGACATGGTCTAAAACTTTATGCTTTGGTCTCCAAACCCAACATGCTGAGGCCTTAACAGCATTTCCCTTGTTTCCCTTAACAGCACTAAGAACTGCTTTTGGCCTAGCAGTATTAACCCTTGTTCCCTTAACAGTATTAACCTTTTTAGTGAAATTACTGTTATTAGCTGCTGTTATTTTGTTAAAAGTCTTTCTAGCAGTTGAATATGCATTATTAAAAACATTTTTTATAGGTCCTGCATTATTCACTATTGTTCTTGGTTAAACAGTATTAACTGGTCTAGCAGTCTTAAGTGAAATTAGTCCAGACCTAGTTAAGACTGTTCTTGGAACCATGCTCATTTTTGAACTGGGGTGAGTTAATTTAGAGAAATTCTATTTGTTCACCCTTTGAACATTGGTCCAAACTGGTTTTGCAAATCTTCCATTATTATACCAGTTATTGCAATCATTCTTCAAATGATCAAAACTACCACACACATGACAAGCTTTGTTGAACATCTCAAAATCACTCCCTAATTTTTGAGACATCTGTTGGTTCCAGTTTCTCTTGTTTCCCCTAGGACTTCTAGATGGACTGAAAGATGGACTGTATGTGTCTTGCCTAATTTGCTCAACAGGTTTCCTATCAGTTTTAGGTTTAACAAACTCAATTTTAGTAAAATTAGGCTTAACTGTTTGAAACTTAGGCTCATCTTCTTCCTCACTTTCAGACACCCAATCCTTAATAATTGGGGCTCTATTTTCTTTCCTAGCAGTCTTAGGTTCATTAGACTCAACAGTAGGCTTTTCAACTACAGACTCACTAACAGACTCATTCACATCAACAAAATCATCTAGACTAGGATAAACTAAATCAGGTTTTGGTGGCATAAAATTCCTAGTATAGGGAGGTGGGACAACATTATACCCTAATCCTGTTTTACACTTATCCATTATCTGACTGTCTAGAAGTTTACTTAGGCTTTTTGATGAATTTTCAAATTTTTGTACTGTAAGTTGAACCTCATCTTTTTCTTTTGTAGCCAATTCTAACTTCCTTTTAAGCTCTGTAATATCTAAATCTCTTAAATAGATTTCACCTTTTTAGAGTTTTATATCTTCCTCATACACAGACTCATTTTTCTTAAAGACTAACAATCTAGCTTTTATAAATTCTAAACTAGTTTTATAAGAGATAACACTTATCCTAGATGTTCTTAAGTCTTTAACTAATTGTTTATTTTGTTCTTTTAGATCTTTTACATATTCTAAACAAGATGAATAACAATTTGAGTCATTAGATACCTTAGAGTTTGTAGAAGAATTTGAACTTGTTGAATAATAAGCCATGAGAGCAAAATTGGTTGGACCATCTTCTGCTTGGTCACTCTAATTATAGCCAAAGCCATCACATTGATACACTAAGGCATTTGAAGTAGTTGCCTCAACTGGCACAATCCTTCTGATAAGCTCTCTGTTCCTGCTGTCTTGATTCTTGGGTGCCCTGCACTCCCTTGCAAAGTGTCCTCTCTTGTGGCAGTTGAAACACTCTACCTTAGACTTGTCAAACCCAATTCTTTCTTTGTTGGCCGTGTCTAGCTTCCTTTCAGTACTTCTTCAGGGAATATTCTTGCCCTACTCTAGTCAGCATAGCAATGTTTCCACCATCTATGTCCTTCTATTTACGATCATCAGGATAGATTTGTTATAGATCTTAATTATCAAAGCTGTGGAAATATGATTGGGGCGACTAGCAAAAAAGGAATAAATAACCAAATCACTCAACATCTTCAACAGTTGTTGAGCTATCAGAGCACACTTATGTCGCTAGCAGTTACTTAAACACCTGAGTAGTTTTAACTACCTCTCGTTGCAGTGTTAGTGCTACTAGAGGACAGAAAGGCTTACATTGTGTGTGTTTGTGGTTGAGATAGATGTCCCCATGACCTTAGATTCATAAGCCTTTAGTTGTTAAGAGGTCATCCAAACTTAATAGTATCAATCTCTGGTTTATTCTCACACTCATAATAGTTGAATAGTCATTCTTGTGACAAATATTCTCTTATTTTTTTTTAATTCAAGACTTCTGATTGATTTCTCATTGAGGGAGAAACTTACATGTATCTTCCAATTAACCTAATGGTTTTAAGACTTTCATAGGTTTGCTCAATCCACCTTCTGTGATCGGATGCAGCAAATTTTTCATATTGTCGCTTAAAAATATTTTTTTGGTTTTCTTTTTGTAGCAGTATTACCTCCAAATCTGTTCTCAATAGCCTGCATCAGTGTCTTAGCATCCTTGTATGAGTTGAACTTTAATTGATGCTCATTAGGTAAGGCCATCAACAAAGTGCTTCTTGCCTTCAACTCTGCCCTTCTTTGTGCCTTTTCTTCAACACTTATAGGAGGGACAACAGTCTCCTTACCATCAACAGTTTTGTTTCTATAGGGTGCATTACATTTTTTATGATCTCCATAAAGTGTAATCACAACTGCACTATAGGTAATGGCGCTCATTTAATCTTCCAAGAGAATCTATACTACACCAGGTTAGAGTATGGGTAGCTGATTGATTTGAGTAGTTTTTTTTTAAGATGATTGAGACTCCATAGCTTCTTGAAAAAGTAGAATCTGTGATGTAGTAAAGTTTCTTCTTGTACATAGCTTCTACCACAAGGCTTTGATAACCACTTGTTGATACCTAGCAGACAGAAATATTTGCTTAGCTATGTATAAGGCTATCGTATTGTAATTGAATAAATTCAATCCAACTATGATAGAAACTTTGATTATTGAACTATCAAAGGGACTTGAGGAATCTGTCAATGATACTAAGTAGTATTTCAATTGGAGACATTTAATGTAACATGCAAGCATTAACTACACGTTTACCAACTTTAGCCTCAATATAGAGAACACTCTTATTCGTGTTGGGTTACAAAACTTTGAACGCTATAACTCTAATTTAGCGACTAAAGATACTTTGATACTTTTGTGGTTACACATTGAAACTCATTTTACCCTAGGACCTACACTTTTATACAACCAAGGAGTCTTTGAGTTTTAAAATATATTATTATAGACTTAAAATATTTCACTATGATCTTTCTATAATTAACTTTATACTTATCTTGTAAGTCATTCTTGATCTAACAATATCTTTATCTAATATTCTATCTTTATCCATTATTTGACAATAGAAAACTCTTTCAGCAGACTGATACTTTGATGCTGTTGAACATCTTGAACTTTACATCTTTATACTTGGAGAAGGATCAGTTGTAACTTTATTCACTAGCATCATTAACTGTGTACAAGCAGTACGTTACTACTTAGAATTTTTCTTTTTCATCTTTCACCAGCTAGTAACTAACTTTAACTCTAGCAGGACTAACTATGACTAGTAGTATAAAGTTACACTAGCAGTATAACTTAGTTATAATAGCAGTAGTAATATTACTCTTAGCAGTAGTAAACTAAATGTCTATAAAAACTTAGTATAATTTCCATAAAAGTTAATGAAGCAATCACTAAGCTTTAGACTTTGCAGCAGTAACACTAATACCTAATACAGGCAGTTACATCATGAGTTCTTTAATCCCACAACAGTTGAACCAGTTTTTGCGACCATCGCTCAAAACCGAGTAACGACAACAATATCCACCAAAATAATTTATTTTGGATTATGTAAATTAAGTCAACGCGCCTCTCATTGAGAGAACCCCACCCCCACAAACACCCACACCCCCCAAACCACACACCCCAAAACACACACAACACCCCCACAACAAAACCAACACACAAAAACCCACCCCACCACCCCCCCCACCCACCAACTACCACACACCCACCCCACCCCCACACAACCCCCCTCATACCCCCACACCCCCACCCCCCCACCCCACCCTCCCCCCCCCTCCCCACCACACACTCACCCCACCACCCACCCCCCCCATCTCCACCCCCCCCACCCCCCCCCCCTACCTCCAACAACACCCTACCACCCCCCCCACCACCCCCCCACACAACCCCCACCACCCCCACCCCCACCCACTATCATCCCCCCCCCACAAAACACCACCCCACCACCACCCCACCCCCACTTCCCCCCACACACCACCACCCCACACACCCACCTCCCCCACCACCCACACACACATCACAACACACCCACTTTAACCCCCCTTCCCCCCACACCCAACCCCACCACCCCCACCCCCCCCCCTCACCCCCACACCCCCACTCCCAATCACCCCCCACCCCCCCCCCCCCCCCCCCCAAACCCCCCCCCCCCACCCATTAAATACCAACCCCCAAATCTAACTAACCCACCAAGCCCCCCCACCCACCCCAACCCCAACACACAACAACCACACCACCCCCCACCCCCCTCAACCCACATCACCCACCCCCCCCCCCAACCCAGTCGGTTAGGAGACTACTCGCAAATATTTGGAATTGGTCGTATTATGCCTTAATTCTAGCAAAAAGTTAACAATAACGGTTTACTAGGTCATCGCTCGATTAGGATTTTAAAATCACCTTCTGAGATAGATATACATGTCAATGAGTTTTAATTGGTGATAGCCTTATTACTTCTTTCTTAACATTAAAAGAAACATTAGTCTTTAGATAATCCTGTCTTAAAACCGGTTCGGAAGGGTGGGTCATTCTAGTGATTTCCCATGTACAGTACTTTTGTTTTTTTAATAAATCAACTAAACCAAATCAACAAGTACAAACTACCCACCCCTTTATAATATTAACCATACTCACCATTTCTTGAATATAATAGAGTAGCAATAAAACGGCACGCCAATTTCCCACCCCTAAAATCCACAAAAACGCCTTCCACAATACGGTAAGAGAATTTTTTGTATCAGATTTGTGTAAACGTGATTCTGTATGTAGAATGGTGGTTTACTAATCACCTTTCGAGCAATAGATATTGGACTTGTATATTAAATCAACATTATGACAAGGACCATAATTAGATTAACTAAACAATGTCGTCGATAAAGTTTATCAACGATATTGATTAGTTAATATTGTGGTCCTTGTGATAATGTTGATTTGATATAATCAAAACTATAAAAATACACTACAATGAGTCTTTTAGTCAGTGGTTATTTAAGAAGACTTACAGCCTCTGTAAGTGAACAGACCTCTAAAGGCAGTGTAAGGATTCTTCAATTTGTTTTGCAGTTCAATAAACGTTATTCCACACCAGCATGTACTCTTCTTTTTATTCTCCTGCATTGTATATTTTCTTGTCAGTCTAAATTTTTCAATGATTTTCATGCAATGAGGATGTTGAACAAGTTATTTTCAATCCTTTTATAAAGATAGTGAGTAGCCGAACAGTCTCCCTACATCTTCAAATTATCACATATTTAAAATGGCAAATTGGTTGAGAACCCTTCACTAAACGATATTCCTAACATATAATCTAGTCAATGATACTAAGAAGAATTTCAATGAAACAATAATGAACAAGATCAATAACAAACAGTTTACCAAACTTTCAGCCTCAATATAAGATGAACACTCTTAATAGTGTTAGGGTTACAAAACATTGAAGCTATAAACTATACGACTAAGATACTTTGATACTTTTGTGTGATACATTGAACTCTATACCCTAGGACCTCCTTTTATACACCAAGGAGTCATAGACGATTTACAATATATTCTAAAGACTTAAAATATTCACTAAGATCTATTCTATAAATAACTTATACTTATCCTGTAAGTATTCTTGATCTCCAATCAATCTTTATCTAATCTTCTATCTTTATCCATTCTTTGACAATAGAAACTCTTTCAGCAGTCTTAACTTTGAGCAGTTGTAACATTTGAACTAACATCATTAACTTTGAAGAAGACAGTAGTAACTTTATACACTAGCAACATTAACTGTGTACAAGCAGTAGTAACTACTTAGAATATTTTCTTTTTTCTTCACCAGCAGTACTAACTTTACTCTAGCAGTACTAACATATACTAGTAGTACTAAGTTACACTAGCAGTAGTAACTAAGTTATACTAGCAGTAGTAATATACTCTAGCAGTAGTAACTAACAGTACTAACTACTTAGTATATTTTCCATCAAAGTTAATGAGCATCACTAACTTTAGCTTAGCAGCAGTAACTAATACCTTTACAGCAGTAACATCATGAAGTCTTTTAATCCCAACAGTTGAACCAGTTATTGCGACCATCGCTCAAACGAGTACCGACAACAATATCACACATACTGTTATTTTGGAAATGTAAATAATTCCAAGTTTCACTCTGAGAGCAAGAGTTATATGTTATGACAAACTCCCTTTCTTTGAGAAGAGATCATAATTCCATAGTGCAACACCTCACACGCGCCACTTCCAGGGCATCCGATCTCATCATTATATATGTTAGAATATCGTTAGGAAGGTTACCAAGATTTGCCATTTTAAGGAGTTGTGATTTGTAAAGATGTAGGGGATGTCGCAGCTCACTTCTTATAATAAGGATGAAAAACTTGTTTCAACATCCTCATCATGAAATATTGAAAAGATTTAGATGACAAGATATAACAATGCAGAGGAATAAAAAAAGAGTACATGCCTGGTGGTGGGAATAACTTTATTGACTGCAAAACAACTTGAAGAATCTTACACTGCCTATTAGATTGGCTGTTCACTACGAGGCTGAAATCTTCTTAAATAACCACTACTAAGACTCATTGTAGTGTATTTTTATAGTTTTGATTATATCAAATCAACATTATCACAAGGACCACAATATTAACTAATCAATATCGTTGATAAACTTTATCGACGACATTGTTTAGTTAATCTAATTATGGTCCTTGTCATAATGTTGATTTAATATACAAGTCCAATATCTATCTCAAAGGTGATTTATGAACCACCATTCTAGCATACGAATCACGGTTACACAAAATCAAGATACAATAATCTCTTACCGTAGTTGTGGAATGCTTTTTTTGGATTTTAGGTGTTTGGGAAATTGGCGCCTTTTTATTTGGCTACTCTATAATTCAAAATGGTGAGTTGATTCATACACCCTTTTTATTAAGAATAAAAATACTTTTAGTATTGTAATTCGGATGTTATTAAGAAAAACAAAAGTACTGTACAGGGGAATCACTAGAAAGACCCACCCTTCGAACCTGTTTTAAACCAGGATTATCTAAAGACTAATGTTCTTTAGATGTTAAAGAATAATATACAATATACTCTTGAGATGTTATATCTATCTCAAAGGTGATTTTAAAACCTAATCGATGATATAGTAACCGTTATTGTATAAAGTTTTGTAGAATTTAAGGCATAATACAATCCAAATATCACATAAAGTTTATCAACGATATTGGTTAGTTAATATAGTGGTACTTGTCATAATGTTGATATAATATAGTCAAATATCTATCTCAAAGGTGATTTACGAACCTAATCGATGATATATTAACCGTTAATCCATAAAGTTTTCACAAGTTTTGTAGAATTGAAGGCATAATAAAATCCAAATATCCCATAAAAGTTTATCAACGATATTGGTTGGTTAATATTGTGGTACTTCTAATAATGTTGATTTAATATAGTCAAATATCTATCTCAAAGGTGATTTACAAACCTAATCGATGATATATTAACCGTTATACCACAAAGTTTTCACAAGTTTTATAGTATTGAAGGCATAATAAAATCCAAATATCACATAGAAGTTTATCAACGATATTGATTAGTTAATATTGTGGTACTTCTTGTCATAATGTTGATTTAATATAGTCAAAAAATAACTATCTCAAAGGTGATTTACAAACCTAATCGATGATAAGTAACCGTTATTCTACAAAGTTTTGTAGAACTGAAGGTAGAATATACAATTGAAATATCGCATAAAGTTTATCAAAGGCTATGTAGTGGTTTCTATTGCATTCAAAAATAAAAAGTGATTAAGCAAAAATAAAAAGTAGAAATAATCTCTAATTATAAATGAAATGATCTCTATTATTTTAAAAAGCCCGTTAAAAAAGCCCCGAATTTACCACTCTCAAAAAATGCGTGAAACTCAAATACAATGAATATCAAAAAGCTCTAGAAAGAAAACAGGTGCTTTTCATTCATTTCAATTTGGTGATTATTAGAATCGTATATTAGAATCGATAAACTATTAAGTTAGTACGAGTATTATTTTATAAGTCTTATTATTATTTTTATTTTTTATTTAATAAAGGCGGTAGAATCTGTCTTGTAGCAAAGCCTTTGTGTGCAGGTTACCAGTTCTTAAAACTGTTCATGTTTTTTAAGTAAGCAAATCGGTTTTGCTTACCATTAAGTTAGTACGAGTATTATTTAATAGTAAGTCTTTTCATTTCATTTTATTTTTATAATTTTTTTGTATTATAAAACTGTGAAATAAAAAAACAAGATATAAAATATCAGGTTTGATAAGTCAAAATCAATAAAACTTGGAATATACGAAGCATGAAGCTGTCTTCTCATGTTAATAAAATGGGTAAAACTGCCCGAAAAAAATGCAGAACTGAAACTATAGAGTTTTATTAGTCAAAAACCATTAATTGTGAAAAATACATAATGAAATTAGCATAAAAAACTATGTTGTTCTATTAGTACGACGGGTATAGGGGGGGTATTGGTTGTAGGGGGTAGTAATAGTACCACCGAATCTGAAAATCTTTGCATTGGCAGAAATATGTCAACTTCAAAAGGGTATAAATTGACCATACATGCATTAAAATGACCAAACCACTTCTGAAACTTCAATTAATATGTTATCTTTTAAATCCCAGAGGCTTGTTTAACCTAGCTTTTCATTTGAGCACCTTTTGAACCAAAAGAAAATAAGATGTCATGTGGACTCATTTAGACAGTTTTGAACACCCAAATTATATAGGTCATTGTTAGAAATATAAAAAGTATCGGTCACTTCTAATATAGTTAGTCGTAGCTCGTAGTAAGTCAAATGGTTAAGATAGAGAGCTAACCGGGCTAAAGGCCCATGGAAAGCCTCTTATGAAGCCCATGTCCAGCCACTATCCATTGTATTTATACCCTCTCCACACATGGAGAGGGTGCTGGTTGTTCATTTTCTCATTTAGTAATCTAAAAGTTCTTTCTTGGTTTCTCTCTCTAAGTGTTCATCCAACCACCTCTTTCTCTCTAAAACCCTAAACGAATTCATCCTGTTTATTTGTTAAGATATTCTACAATTGGTATCAAGAGCCATGGGGTGTTTGTAAAGGTCTTGTGTGCGTTTGTTACTCATTTTACTCGTGTATTTTGGTTTGAACCTTTCAAAAGGTTTTCATCTTTTGACGGTTTAAAAACCATAAAGCTTTAAAATTTATTTTTTATTTATCTTAGTTTAGGCTAGAAGTACAAGAAAATCTTTGAAAAACCATATATATTTTTTTATCTTTTTGAGCCTTTTTGGTTAGAAAAAGGGTTTTGTACCAAGAATCTTGATTTCAAAATTTTCATGTCAAAAACGTTAAAGTTTGCTTGGGAGATTTATACGCTTTACTTGGGAGAACTATACACTTTCATTAGGAGAATTATACGGTTGTTCTTTGATTTGTAAATCCTGTGAAAATTTGATTTCCCGGTTTTATCAAGAATTATAAAATCCTGTGTATTCCAAAGACTCAATTACATTAATCAAACCTCACTTTAACACAACAACCTCCAATCATTGTACGATCATATTTTATCTCATCACATTAAAATGGATTCAATTATTCCACTTGGACAAAAGAATACTCTTGTTGAGTACATGATACTCTCTAATGCTGACAATCATCCACTAATGTTGGACAAGGACCTGTATGATTCTTGGAAAAGTAGAATGGAATTATACATGCAAAACAGAGAGCAAGGAAGAATGGTACTTGAATCAGTTGAACACGGTCCACTCATTTGGCCTACTATTAAAGAGAATGGGGTGACCAGAACAAAGAAATATGTTGAATTATCTGTTGCTGAGAAAATTCAAGCTAATTGTGATATGAAGGCAACCAATATCATTCTTCAAGGTCTACTAGCTGATATTTATTCACTTGTTAATCATCACAGAGTTGCTAAGGATTTATGGGAGAGAGTTCAATTACTAATGCAAGGTACCTCTTTGACTAAACAGGAAAGAGAGTGTAAACTGTATGATGCATTTAATAAGTTTACTCACATCAAGGGAGTATCACTCTATAAGTATTACTTGAGATTCACTCAGCTGATTAATGAGATGAATATTTACAACATGAAAATGGAGCAATTTTAAGTTAATACCAAGTTCTAAAATAGTCTTCCACCTGAATGGAGTAAGTTTATGACTGATGTCAAGCTTGTAAAAGATTTGCATACTACCAACTTTGATAAGCTTCATGCATATCTTGAACAACACGAACTCTATGAAAATGAAGTCCGTCTTATGCGTGAACGCAATCAAGATCCACTTGCACTAGTTGCTAATCATCAGATGACACCACCTCACTTCAACACTTATCAGTCTTCATACAATAATCCTCAACTTCAACAACAGTTTTCACCATCTCAGTTTGGATCAATTCTTCACAATCAACATTACTAATCTACTTATCCATCACAAACTCAATTCAATTATTCATCCGTTCCATCATCATATCCATATCAGTCTTAAATGAATCATCAAACCACATC
>BQNB010015483.1:0-73176 GCA_026074375.1 Tanacetum coccineum
TTTGGTTAGGGGGTAAACCGGCCATAGAGTGGGCTTGGGTTAGATGGGTTATATTTTTTTTAAACTTGTACACTATAAAACCTTATGCAATTTGTATTTATTTTTAAGCCCAATGACTTATAAAACCCAATTTGACTCGGTTTTGACCAAAACATGAATAAAAGATGAAAAATATTAAAATAAAATGAATAAGCTCTCATGGCTAAAATATGACATTCGTTGATTTCTCGATCGATAAAACGGATAAATTTCAATTGCAGGATTCATGAGAGTTTTAAAATTGACGATTGTAATAAAAATCGACTAAAATAATAAAAATGAATTATCTAAAATTAGGAGAATAATTATAAGTTCAGAATAAGTAGTGATCTTAAATATGGGGTTTTACAAATACCGATCTTAATGCTCCAGAAAAGGCAACAAAGACCACACGTATACAACCATAACGACGGAATAGACACATATGACTGCTCGCTCTTTAACTCGAGAAAGCTAAAGGTATAAACTATCTTGGGTATCAATAATAGATACCTAAATTCCTAAAGATCTAAAGGCGAACCTCACATTTTTGGGGTGGAATTCTGAGGGTTTTTATGCTAATCATAAACATTTCTATCCATGAGACGCTATTAATAATCGGTTTTCATCGGTATGTGTCATAAAAATTCTAAATTCTGGTCAAAATTACCTTTGTATGCTATGTTTCGATATATTACCCATCATTTTAAGGACAACGCAAATGGCAATTGAAGGAATAGTTTCTAAGGCTTATTTTCCCCCCAGGACTTAAGTTGAACATTGTCCCCAATGTTCTATAAAAGTACCCATAAAGACGAATAAAGGGAAAATAAAACAAGTAAAAGAAACTAGTACTCCCCTGGTTTGCTCAATAATGGAGAAGGAACATGCGATAACTGGTTAAATCGTCTTCCAAGAATCATCCAATAAAACTTCCTAAGAACTTCCAAGCTTTTTCTCATCAAATATAACCTGTAATCAAAGACAAAGACAACTACACCAAGCATAAAATGTGCGATATAACAGTATACAATGTAAAATTAGGGTTGACTCTATAAAGCAGTAAAGATAGGATGAGAGAATTGTTTAACTCATGGTTTTGCAGGTTTATAAAAGAATAGTACATATTTTAAATGTTGTGCAAGTTTTATTTTCAAAAATAATTAAAAACTTTAAGTTTTCTAGACCTGGGCGTTTGACGCCATCAGGGATATCCTGACGCCATCACAGGTGTCGTGGTGACAGCGTTACGTGTAAATCATGACACCGTCTCCACATTTTGTGAAAACAAAATTTTTGTTTTTGATGAAAAATTTCCTGCACTTGATTCCATAGGTTAATTCCTGTACAAATGGCTACATAAAAACCTGGGAATTAACAATTCAATCATATGACTCGAAACTGACGCGAGCTAATCTAAACAATTTATTTCAAATGTTTGAATTTGGTTCTAAAAATCGGATAATTCCCCTACACTTATTTTGTTGCGAAATACCTTTAATTGCAAATAAGACGAAGTTACAAACAAACAAAGCATGATTAAAAACTAATTCAAGCATAATAAAACAAACGATAAAGAATTAAGACACATGACACTCATAATATGCAGGAAAAGTAAATATTAGGTTGCCTCCCAAAAAGCGATTTTCTTTATTCACGAGTCTTGTAGCTAGACTCGAAGTCACATGTCAAGTGTCGTGTAAGTGGTCCAAGTCGATGATTTCCCTTGGACTTTTTCTTTCAGAGAGCTTCCTGTGGTGGGGATTGACTGTAGGGTTTTGGTAAACTCTTCTCAGTCGGGATCGATCAGTCTAATCTTGGCGTACCATGCTCCATCTTCATTTTTGGGTGGTTTGTCCTAGTTAATCGGGTTTTTAGTTAGGTCCTCCGATTCTCACATATTAATCTTAAGGTCTATGGTTATGGCTTCTAAAAATTCTACCATCCTCCTAAACACTAAGGTATCCTTAAAAGGATTAAGCTCGGCATATCTAGCAATTTACCATTCCCCGGGTAAATGGCAGTCTAAGAAGTCCTTCCTAGCATAGTAAGGGGTTTGTGCGCCTATTCTGTCTAAGTGAGGTCTTGGTTTGTATGCCTCCCTCTTCCCAAGTGTGGTCCAATAAGGTGCTTCCTCCTTACCTAAGTTGACTCCTTTTACTCTAAATACCGACCTAGTGATTCCTTCTCCTACCGCTATTTTGGCCATCCTACAATCTATAACTGCGTTGGCGGTAGCTAAGAATCCTCTTCCTACTAGAAGAGGGGTTTCACGGTCCTTCTTCATATCAATCAAGTAAAAATCATTTAATAGTTTTAGTTTTCCTATGTGGACTTCTACGTCTTTAACAATCCCAACGGGGTAGGATTTGGTTCCGTCAGCCAATCTAAAGATATGGTCAGTCTCTTCTAATAGTCCAATGTTAAGCTTTTTGAAGAGGTAAAGTGGGATTATGTTTACGTATGATCCTAGGTCGGCCAGGGTGTCGAAAGGTTTTGAGCCCCCTAATCTACAAGGTAGAGTGAATAGTCCGGGGTCTTCCATCTTTGCAGGTACTTCGCCTTGGACAAATGTTGATCCATTTTTGCCTAGTTCTAAGCTCTCTACGTATTTATCCAATATAGCGTTATAGATTGGAGCGTGAGCTAGGACTTCGAGAACCTGTAGGTTAAGATGCAAATCCTAGAATTCATCTTCAAGAGTTGGTTCGGGTTCTTCCAGTTGTTGCGGTTCGATCCCCATCCTAGTTTGCAGCAGGCTTGCTTGGGAAATGTTTGCCTCCTTGGAATGTGCTTTGATAGCATTGATTGAAGTGGAGGGATGAGATGAGCATTGGGGATCAATTGTTGGGTAAGAACGAGTAGACAAAAGTGGGGAAGCACTCAGTTTCAGGGTTCTTGACCGTATCGTTAGGTAGGGCTCTCACTATTTGATCGGTGATGGCCTTCAGCACAGTGTCAATCTTGTTGGTCATCTCACTTTATTGTTGTTTGAAATTGGCTTCAAACTTGGACAGTCTAGCATCTTGAGATGCAATGAAATTGGATACCAATCCTTCAAGATTTGATTGATTGTTAAAGCTTTGAGGACGGTTGTTCAAGGAGCGGTTTGGGATTGAACCATTAGGTTGGAACCGGTTAGGTGGGTTTGAAAAATTATTTTGAGAATTTTGGGGTTGTCTCCACCTAAGGTTCGGGTGACTTCTCCATGATGGATTATAGGTGTCACTAAGATTGTTTTGCTCGGGCTTGAAAGTATACCACTTACCTCCCACTTCATCGGTACGCGAGGATGTGTATTCAACAAAGGCTTGTTCGGGATCTTCCATGCAATACTGAATGTCGTGAGGACCACTACAGATTTCACATGAGGTAGTGACTATGTTTACTTGAGTAGGTTATGTCAGAGTAAGATGAGCTTCCATCAAGCATTGGACTTGATTCTCGAGCTCGACTAGATGGCGATCAGATGTACTCAGGACATCTTGAGGCAAAGCGATTGCCTTGACTGGCTTAGCGAAATCCCTTGAGTCGTTCCAACTTTCGTTGTCATAGAGGGTGAGGTCCTCTAATGATGCCCAGGATTCTTCTGCATTAAGGTCACAAAGCTTACCATCGGCCGATTGGTCAATGGTTCGTCTAGTGACAGGATTGGCATGGTCATAAAAAAATTTAGACTTAGAGCAAAAGGTCGATGCCATGAAGAGGGACTTTTTGTAGTAAGTCCTTAATACGAGTCCATGCTTCAGATAGAGATTCTCCATGATGTTGTTAGAACATCAGGATATCATTGCGGAGTTTTGCGATCCTTCCCAATAGAAAGAATTGAGCAACGAAACGAGTAGTAAGATCCTCCCATGTGGTGATGGATCCTGCTGGAAGACGTTCAAGCCAATTGCTAGCTTGATCGCGAATGGAAAATTGAAATAAATGCAGGCGCATTATTTCCCTATTTTCACCGTCAAGGTCAAGTGAGTCCATTAGTTTTAGGAAATCCTTGAGGTGTTGGTTTGGATCCTCGGACCAAAGTTTGTGGAATGAGCATCCGTTTTGCACCAACCGGATGGTGTCGGATCGAAGAGGTACCACGTTGTTCCTTACGGGGAGATCAATGGTATTCTTGTAGCCCTCGTGGCTAGGTTTGGAGTAATCTCTAAGAGTACGGATAAGATTCTCGTCTCCCGTGATGGTTGATGAGAATGGATTACGAGACAATTGACACAAAGAAAAGATAGACTACGAGAAAGCTAATATGCGGAAATTAAATTCTTACATGAAAGGATTCAAGCAAGTAGAACAAAGCTAAACTATGATCAAAACCTAACTATTCCTCGGCAGCGACGCCAAAAACTTGATGCGGTTATCATAAGGGACTTCTACAAGAAGTTTTAAAACTCCCTAGGCAGAGTACCTAACCGTTGTAGTAGTAGAATAGGCAAGACTCTGGGATTGTTATCATTCTCTAGGGGAATAGGTTGGGAAGGGTTGATCACAGACTCACAGAATTCTAGGGGGTGAGGGAAGATTATTTTTGTATTTTTATATTTTATAGAAAGCAGTTAAATTATATGTTTAAGAGGTTTGGTTGGTTTTAGCTATTAAACTAAATAATAAACTACGCTAATGGTGATAACAATATAATAAAGAAATTGTATTCATTTAATCATGTATAACTCCCTAGATTGCTTCTCCTATTGTTGTTGCTTTGTCACACTTGTGATGATCTATGTAATTATTTCCTAAGTCATGAACAAATTACACGAACCCGCCGTCTATTTAATATTCTGTTAGGGCAACGCACAAGTAAGGTAGTATGAAGACTATTACAAGGCCCCTAAGAGTATATTAAATGCATGTGAAATATATTAAGAGTGGATCAACCATATTAGGGGGCAAGGTAGTATGAAGACTGTAACCCGATGGTATCCTTTCTACACAATTATGTTTCCCTAAACATATCAATAGCGATACAGACAAAAGCTGGTTTTCTAAAGACTAACATGCTAAGATTTACATTCTAGGTTTCATTGATTTTCTAAACCCTAAACATATCTATCACAAAAAGCAACATCACTAAGATTTACATTCTAGGTTTCATTGATGTGCGGTCGTCGTAGGACTTCTACAAGAATTTTTTTACAACTTCCTAGGCAGTGCACCTAATCATTGTAGTGTAGTATGGGCAAGACTCGGGGTTGTTTATTGTTCACTCGAGGAATAGGTTGGGAAGGCTTGACCACGGTCTAACAAAATTCTAAGGGTTGTGGGAAGATTCTTTTTGTATTTTTGTATTT
This sequence comes from Tanacetum coccineum, assembly GCA_026074375.1. Classification (NCBI taxonomy): domain Eukaryota; kingdom Viridiplantae; phylum Streptophyta; class Magnoliopsida; order Asterales; family Asteraceae; genus Tanacetum; species Tanacetum coccineum. The sequence goes on from BQNB010015483.1 coordinate 5,313, forward strand.
TATGAAAAGCATGTAAATCATATAATTAGAGAGAGTGGTTTGGTTTTAGCTATTAAACTAAATAATAATCTAAACTAATGGTGATAACAATAAGATAAAAGATTGTGTCTATTTAATCATGTATTACTCCCTAGATTGCTTCTCCTAGTGTTGTTTCCTTGTCACCCTTGTAATGATTTATGTAACTATTTCATAAAGCATGAACGAAGCACACGAACCCGCCGTCCACTTAGTATGCCGCTAGAGAAACGCACATGCAAGGTAGTATGCAGACTATTACACGACCCATAGGAGTTTACTAAGTGCATGTGAAATACATTAAAAGTGGATCAACCATATTAGGGTGCAAGGTAGTATCAAGACTGTTACCCGATGGTATCCTTTCTATACAATCACGTTTCCCTAGACATATCAACAGCGATTATTGACAGAAAGTTGGTTTTCTAAGACCTAATGTGCATATCCATCACAAGAAGCAACATCACTAAGATCTACATTCTAGGTTTCATACAATCATAAATAAACACAATAATAGGTTTAGCCGAGCATGTTAAGAATAAATCAAGAGCAATAAATCACACAACACATAGACATATTGAATGATTAAGTAAACCTTACTTGATTAAACCATGAATTGGAAGAGGTACAATAGGGTTTTAGGCCCTAAAATCGTCTCCTACAGCTGCTAAATGAACTAGGGTTCGTACCCTCCTTTTATTCTAAAGTTACACACTCAAAACCCTAAATTCGGGTTTGTATATATAAGAAAATCAATGCGACGGCATAGCGTTTTAATCGTGACGCCGTCGTAAAATAAATCTTCTAGATCTGCGTTGAGTCGGTGCGGGCTGACGCCGTCTTGAAAAATGTGACGCCGTCACTGGATGAGTTATGACGGCATCTTGTATGGCTTGTGACGCCGTCTCTAGGCTCTATGAGCACAAATCTTTAAGAGTCTTGGTGTTGGTTTGTAATCTCGTCCGTTTCTTCTCCAAATGAGCCCAAGTCATGTGTAATTCATCCAAATGTCTTCCAAATGCGAAATACCTGAAAAGGAACGATTAAGTACCTATTTTGGGCATAAAAACATGATTTTTAGGGTTAAACGACCCTAAAAAAGTGTCTAAAATGACACCTCATCAAATACCCCTACACTTGGGATTTGCTTGTCCTCAAGCAAATGGGCTTTTCTATCTAGACAACAACAGTATGAGGGGTCATTTTACCTACTATTTAAAAGTATTCTATCACACAACCTCCTAGACCTAGTAATTAAAAGCACGAAATGTATATACTAGCACCTCACATAAGTGTTTGGGATTCTCTCTTTCACTCGGGTGTATAATGAATTATAACATATGGGGGAAACGGAAACGGATGGGATACATTTAGGTGGCTTTGGGTGAATTTGGAGTGGAAGGGTTAGCTAATTGTTTTTACAAAAACACGCTGGTTTGGTTGCTAAGCCAAGACTCGGATGAAGATATACAAACTCTACATAACTCTACATCAATCTCTTTCTTTTTCTTTTCTCATTTTTTTAACATAATACATCACATGGGGGTTTATAACACGTACCCCTACACTTGAGCATGCTCGATATTTACAATGTAACTATTAACCCGATTTAAGGTGGATCAAAATAACATGGATATCATTTAACAAACATATGGGGGTATTGACTTAACTTTTCTTCCCCATTCTTCCACAAAATAAATATTAACACGAATCCCAATCGTCCCAAAACTGTATTTACAAGGATAAGGACTTAGCAACCGTGTACTCAATAATTAACTTGGGTTAAACACAATAATGTACTAAAGGTGAGTACATATAAGGTAGGCTAAGGCTTTTTGGGTGTAACGATTGGTTTAAGGGTGTCAATGATCTTCATTAATAGTCTGGATTAACCAAAAAATTACTAGAACAGTAAAAAAGGATAGGCTCGGAGGGTTGTACTAGGGTATCCTGCACTAAAGGTGAGTGCATGGCAAGGGTGTGGGATAGTTATATGATCGAGGTGACCATCATAACAATTACATGTTTAAAACATGGGTTAATCCTAATGCCTCTTATCAAGCAAATCCTAATACTTACTTTATGGTCTCGGGATGCATCTCTAAAATAAGTTCTAGAATTTAATATGCTACTAGTACACTCATATGAATTTTACTAACACCAGACATTCCAGAAGAGGAAACAAAGACCACACATACACATCTATAACGACGAAATAGACACATGTGACTACTCACTCCTTAACTCGTACCGGGTAAAGATAAAATCATCTTGGGTTACTGATGATAGGTACTCGAATTCCTAAAGATCTAAAGGCGAACCTCACATTTTTAGGGTGGAATTTTAAGGGTTATTGTGTTATTCATATAAATTCCTATCCATGGGACACTAGTAATACTCGGTTTTCGTTGGTATGTGTCATAAAAAAATAAATTTTGGTAAAGATTAACCTTTTATGCTATGTTTTGATATATTACCCATCTTTTTAAGGACAAAGCAAATGACAAATGAAAGAGTAGTTTCTAAGGCTTATTTCCCTCCTACACTTATTTTGAACATTATCCCCAATGTTCTCTGGAAGTACCCGTTAAAACAGGTAAAGGGAAAAGAAAACAAGGAAAAGAAACTAGTACTCCGCTGGTTTACTCAATAATGGAGAAGAAGCATGCGATAATTGGTTAAATCGTCCTCCAAGAATCATCCAATGAAATTTCCTAAGAACTTCCAAGCTTCTTCTCATCAAATATAACCTGTAATCAAAGACAGAGAAAACTATACCAAGCATAAAATGTGCGATTTACCAATATACAATATGAATTTAGGGTTCGACTCGATAGATAGGATCAAAGAATTGTTAAACTTATCAGGTTTTGCAGGTTTATACATAAGAATACCTATATTAAATGTTGCACAAGTTTCATTTTCAAAAATAATTAAAAACTTTTGTGTTTTCTGGACCAGGGCGTTTGATGCCGTCGGGGTTGGTGTGACCTCGTTACAGGTGTCGTGGTTACGGCGTCGAGTGTTAATCACGACGCCGTCCTCCACCGTCTGTGAAAACGAAATTTTTTTCATGAAAAATTTCCTGCACTTGATTCCATAAGTTAATTCCTATATAAATTGCTGTATAAAACCTGAGAACTAACAATTCAATAATATGACTCAATATTGACGCGAATTAATCTAAACAATTCATTTAACATGTTTGAATTTTGCTCAAAAGCCAGATAAATTCCCCTGCACTTATTGTTTGCAAAATACCTTTGATTGAAATTAAGAGGAGATTAAAGACATCACAAAGCATGATTACAAGATAATTCAAACATAATAAAACAAATAGTAAATAATTAAAACATACATGACACTCCTAATATGCGGGAAAAGTAAATTAGGTTGCCTCCCAATAAGCATTTTTCTTTATTAATGAGTCTTGTAGCTAGACTCGAAGTCACACGTCCTTACGTGACTTCTCCTTCGTCATCTACCCATGTTAGGTATTCGGGTCCAAGCTCTAGGCATTCCTTGTAAAATCCTAGTATCTTGCTCATCACATACTCTACTCCTCTTCTCTTATCTTCTTCGTTCCTAAAATAGACTGTTTAGTATGGACTTTTTCTAAGTCTGACAGGGAATCGTATTGTTCTATCTTATGGGGCATCTTATAGGCAACTTCATTGGTTCCTCTAATGAATCTAACAACACCTTCGGGTAGGTCATGACTCATGTTAGATATTTCTATAAAAGGTCTCCCAAGTACCACCTGTGACACCCTAGGTCCTAAGGAATTGAACTAATTATCCTCCGACAAATGAAGTCTATGACATAGGTAAAGTTTCCAACGAAGACATGCATTCCCTTGATCCTGCCTGTGAAATTGCTAATCCCTCCATTTGCATCTTCCCTAGGGTTAAGTTTTCTTCTCATGATCCAGTTGTACATCATTCGGGTCATGATGTTAAGAGGAGAGTTGAGGTCAATGTAAGCCTTTTCGATATGCAAGTGTCCAATATTGCATGGGATCTTAAGGTTGTAGGGGCATCCTTCCATAATGATAGGGTTTCTAAGAAGTATTGAAGGGATTGGGCCACTCATTAGGTACCTATGGTAGGTTAGTTCATCTCTAGTTGGGAAAGTGTCGAAGTACTCCACTACTGGTTCTTTAGTTGTCGCCCCTTTTACTTCATGGGGATCCTCATTTTGGGGTTCATCATCTCATATAATCTCGATGAACATTACTTCACCATCATCCTCTTTAGAGCAGATAAATTTTGTATTAGATGATTGGGGGACTAATCCGAGCAATTCGAGCATCTAGTTTAGTTTTCTCATTTGTTCAGTGGCGATGGAGGCGAATGGATTAGTGTCTCCGGAGTTTTCTTCTTCAAGATCGACTTTTGGTCCATTAACTTGAGATTCTTTAGGCTACTTGGGGTGGATTGTGATGGTGTTAATCGAACCATGGATTTGTGTTGAGCATTGCGGGTCCATTGTTGGGTAGGAACGAGCAGATGAAACTGGATGGGTCCCTAATTTTGGGTTCTTAACCGTATCACTAGGTAGTGTGCTCGCTATTTGGTCGGTGATGGCCTTCAGCATAGTGTCGATTTTATTGGTCATCTCGCTTTGCTGTTGATTGAAATCAGCTTCAAACTTGGACAGTCTAGCGTCTTGAGATGCCATGAATTTGGAAACCAGTCCTTCTATATTTGATTGATTGTTGAAATTTTAAGAACGGTTGTTAAAGGGACGGTTCAGGATCGAACCGTTGGGTTAGAACCGGTTAGGTGGGTTTGAGAGATTATTTTGGGAGTTTTGAGGTTGTCTTCATCTAAGGTTTGGGTGACTTCTCCATGACGGATTATAGGTGTCACCAAGATTGTTTTGCTCGGGCTTAAAGGAATACCACTTATCTCCCGCTTCATCGGTACGTGAGGATGCGTATTCAATGAAGGCTTGTTCGGGGTTTTCCATGCAACACTGAGTGTCATGGGGACCACTGCAGATTTCACATGGGGTAGTGATTTTGTTCACTTGGGTAGGTTGTGTCGGAGCAAGATGAACTTCCATCAAGCGTTGGACTTGATTTTCGAGCTCGATTAGACGACGGTCAAATATACTCAGGACATCTTGAGGCAATGTGATTGCCTTGACCGGCTTAGCGAAAGCCCTTGGGTCGTTCCAACTTTCGTTGTCATAGAGGGCGAGGTCCTCTAATATTGCCCAGGATTCTTCAGGATTGAGGTCACGAAGCTTACCACCGGCCGATTGGTCAATGGTTCGTCTTGTGACGGGATTGACATGGTCATAAAAAATTTAGACTTGGAGCCAAAGATCGAGGCCATGATGAGGGACTTTTTGGAGTAAGTCCTTGAAACGAGTCCATGCTTTGGATAGAGATTCTCCATGATGTTGTTGGAACATCAGGATATCATTGCGGAGTTTTGCGGTCCTTCCCGATGGAAAGAATTAAACAAGGAATCGGGTAGTAAGATACTCTCATGTAGAGATGGATCCTGTTGGAAGGCGTTCAAGCCAATTGCTAGCTTGATCGCGTAGGGAAAATTAAAATAAACACAGGTGCGTTCTTTCCCTGTTTTCATCGTCAAGGTCAAGTGAGTCCACAAGTTTAAGGAAATCCTTGAGGTGTTGATTTGGATCCTCGGACCGTAGTCTATGGAATGAACATCCGTTTTGCACCAACCGGATGGTGTCGGATCAAAGAGGTACCATGTTGTTCCCTTCGAGGAGCTCGATGGTATTCCTATAGCCCTCGTGGCTTGGTCTGAAGTAATCTCCTAGAGTACGGATAGGATTCTCGTCTCCCATGGTGGTTGACGAGAATGGGTTACGAAACAATTAACACGAATAAAAGAAAGACTACAAGAAAGATAATATGCGGAAATTAAATTCTCACTTGAAAGGATTCAAGCGAGTAGAACTAAGCTAAACTATGATCAGTACCTAACTATTCCCCAGGCGGTGGCGCCAAAACCTTGATGTGCGGTCGTCATAGGACTTCTACACGAGAAGTTTTACAACTCCCTAGGCAGTGCACCGAATCGTTGTAGTGTAGTACGGGCAAGACTCGGGGTTGTTTATCATTCACTCGAGGAATAGGTTGGGAAGGCTTGATCATGGTCTAACAGAATTCTAAGGGTTGAGGGAAGATTCTTTTTGTATTTTATGGAAAGCAAGTAAATCATATAATTAGAGAGAGTGGTTTAGTTTTAGCTATTAAACTAAATAATAATCTAAACTAATGGTGATAACAATAAGATAAAAGATTATGTCTATTTAATCATGTATTACTCCCTAGATTGTTTCTCCTGGTGTTGTTACCTTGTCAACCTTGTGATGATCTATGTAACTATTTCCTAAAGCATGAACAAATTACATAAACCCTCCGTCTACTTAGTATGCCGCTAGAGCAACGCACATGCAAGGTAGTATGAAGACTATTACACGGCCCTTAGGAGTTTACTAAGTGCATGTGAAATACATTAAAAGTGGATCAACCATATTAAGGGGCAAGGTAGTATGAAGACTGTTACCCGATGGTATCCTTTCTACACAATTACGTTTCCCTAGACATATCAACAATGATTATTGACAGAAAGCTAGTTTTCTAAGACCTAACGTGCACATCTATTACAAGAAGCAACATCACTAAGATCTACATTCTAGGTTTTATACAATCATAAATAAACACAATAATAGGTTTAGCCGAGCATGTTAAGAATAAAGCAATAGCAATAAACCACACAACACATAGACATATTGAATGATTAAGTAAACCTTACTTGATTAAAACATGAATTAGAAGAGGTACAATAGGGTTTTTAGGCCCTAAAATAGTCTCCTACAGCTGCTAAACGAACTAGGGTTCGTACCCTCCTTTTATTCTGATGTTACACACTCAAAACTCTAAATTCGGGTTTGTATATATAAGAAAATCGATACGACGGCATCGCGTTTTAATCATGACGCCGTCGTAAAATGTATCTTCTAGATCTGCGTTGAGTCGGTGCGGGCTGATGCCGTCTTGAAATATGTGACGCCGTCACTAGATGAGTTGTGGCAACGTCCTGTATGGCTTGTGACGCCGTCTTTAGGCTCTGTGAGCACAAATCTTCAAAATTCTTGGTGTTGGTTTGTAATCTCGTCCGTTTCTTCTCCAAATGAGCCCAAGTCACGTGTAATTCATCCAAATGTCTTCCAAATACAAATACTTGAAAATGAACGATTAAGTACCTATTTTGGGCATAAACACACGATTTTGGGGGTTAAACAACCCTAAAAAGTTAATAAAATGACACCTCATCATTCATACAATCATAAACGAACACAATAGGTAGTTTAGCCAAGCATTTTAAAGATAAAGCAAGAATAATAATGAATCATACAACAAGACATATTGAATGATTAAGATAATCTTACTTGATTAAAACATGAATTGAAGAAGTTACAATGGGGTTTTGAAGCCCTAAAATCGTCCTAATAAGCTTCCAAATGAACTAGGGTTCGTCTCCCTTTCTTACTCTAAAGTTACACACTTAAAACCCTAAAAATGGATTTGTATATATAGGAAAATCACTACGACGGCGTCGCGTTATAATCATGACACCGTCGTGAGTAAAATATTCTAGATCTTGGGCTGGGTCATGCAAGCTGACACCGTCGTGAAATCTTGTGACACCGTCATGGTAAGAATTGTGACGGCGTTACGTGTATTTTGTGACGCCGTCTCCAGCCTCTGAGGAGAAATTCTTAAGTGATGTTGGTGTAGGTCCGTAGTCTTGTCCGTTTCTTCTCCAAATGAGCCCAAGTCATGTGTATTTCCTCCAAATACCTTCCAAATTCTAAATACCTGAAAAGGAACGATTAAGTACCTATTTTGGGCATAAATGCACGATTTAGGGGTTAAACGACCCCAAAAAAATGTATAAAATGATACCTCATCAAGATGCTTCTCCTAACCCTATTGCCTTGTCACACTTGACATGTATGTGTAAGTATTTCCGAGAAGCATGACGAATTACACAAAAATGATCTCTACATGATACCTTGCTACGGAAATGCACAAGTAAGGTAGTATGAAGACTGTTACAAGGCCTCTAGGGAGATAAACGCACATTAAAATACTAAAAGAGGATCATCCATAGATGGGTAAGGTAGTATGAAGACTATTACTGATGGAATCCTTTCTACACAATCATGCCGCTCTAGATCTTTGATACACTTGAGTAACTAGGGTTCTAGAGTCTAAACATGCACACACATCAATCAAGAAGCAATATTATTAGGATCTACATACCAATTCACATGCAATCATAAGCAAACACTAATGAGATCTACCCTAGCATGTTAAAGATAAGCAAAGCACAATAACCAATCAAACAATAAGACATATTGAAAGATTAAATGATAAAAGAACTTCACTATATTGAAACAAGCGATTAGGGAAGGTATAAAAGGGTTAGGAAACCCTAAAATACTCCCAAAGTCAGCTACAAATCGTTCTCTACCAAACTCCACTCCTAATATGTTATATAAAACCCTAAAATCAAGTTTGTATTTATAAGAAAAGGATCCACGACGACGTCGCAATAAATCCTGATGTCGTCGCGCCTCAAATCTTCTTAGGGTTTCTTTATGACGGCTACAGCCTAAACGCCGTCACGAATTCTCTGACGCGGTCGCTTAATAATCCAAACGGTGTCGCAAGTATTCCTGACGCCGTCTCCACCTTCTGTGAATAGTTCTTCAAGCCTTCTTTTGTGTAAAGTTGTACTCTTATCCCGTTTCTTCCAAAATAGATTCCAAGTCACGTGTATTTCCTCCAAATGTCTCCCAAGTGCTAAAATTGCAAAAAGAAACGATTAAGCACATATTTTAAGCTTTTTTGCATGATTATAAGGGTTAAATGACCTTGAAAAAGTGTATAAAATTACACCTCATCAGCATTATAGGCCACTAGATTTATTTGTGGTGTAGCAATAGTAGGAGAGTTGATGGTATTCGAATTATTCTGCCTATAATCCCCATAATTATTCAATGTAGTATTTAACCCCACTTTGTCCAATAGTTTGACAAGTAATTCAACCGTGGTGGTCATCTTGAATATTTAGTGTGGTATTAGAGGAACAGTATGCATGTAATATGAAAAAGAGGTTTAGGGAGATATGGTTTGATGTGTTATAACAGAAGGGATAACCAATTAATAAACCGAGCTCATGACCGATGCACGAATAACCAAACGTAATCAATGTGTGGACCTGTGTCCTAAGCACAAATCACCAACACAAAACAAAAACAAAAAGAGAACAAGGATCGATTTAGGGTTTTTTAGGATGGCAGTGGGAGAGTTTTTAAGGTTTGAAGGATCGTATGGCATGTGACCATTATTTACAATGACCATTATTTATGACCATTATTTATAATGGTGAAACCCTAATACCCATATTAGTGGATAAATAGGCCCAAACTCGGTTTGTGGGTTTTAGGTATTAGGGTTTCACCATTATAAATAATGGTCATTAAATTATACCTACGGGGTTTACATTGTCCAACATGGTATCAGAGCGGGTCTAATCCTCAAACCTAGGTGGCTACGTTAAGCCGCCTCTTTATGCCACCCCGTCAAACCCTAATCTATCTTCTCATTCAAATACCAAACCCTAAACACACCATCCCTAAAAACTCCAATCAGAACAATGGATAAAGCCTTTTGTGAAATTATGAGAACATGTGTCAACCTTCAAAACATGTGTCAATGAACCAATGGTTGGGTCAATATGAGTCAGTGCGATCCTTATGGATGTCGCCCTGTAACTTGACAATAAACGGTTGCAAGAAGTTGGCTGAAGAGAAGGTATGTTAAATGTTGAAGTAATCAAAGATGAAGATGGTGATGATAGTCTTGCTAATAAGGTATATGTCTATCGAACTGTTGCTGGAGCACGAAAAGATGCACCGCCTTTTGCTGGACCACTTAAAGAATAATAAGGTTTATGTATATCGAATGATAAAAAAAGTTATTGTGGTTTTATTATTTGTTTTTTTATTTGTTTAGTCTTTGATAAAGTCGATCGTTGGTACTGCTTTGTTATCAGTCTACTAAAGTCGATCGTTGGTACGGTTTTGTTATCAATCGTTATGTGATCGTTGGTACGGTTTTGTTACCAATCAACTAAATTTTGCTTTGTTACCAATCGACTAAAGTGGATCATTGGTACGGTTTTGTTACCATTAGACTAAAGTTATACTTTTATTATGTTAATGTTTTGTGTTTTTTTCTTTTCTAGTTTACTACTCCAGTCCGAGCTTTCGCGATTTCGTCGCTCGGACTGCAAGGGAGTATTAGTGGATAAATAGGCCCAAGTCGGGTTTGTGGGTGTTGGGTATTAGGGTTTCACCATTATAAATAATAGTCATTAATAAGATTATATCTACGGGGTTTACATTGTCCAACAGTATCATGTATGTTTATGCAAAGAAGCACAAAGCATGATCAATGTCATAACAAACACAAAGCATGGTCAATGTCATAACAAACATTGAGTAATAACAAACAAAATCATTTTAACTCAAGATCATCATCAATGTTTCTTTGATTTTTCATTTCCATTTCTTTCTATTCGACTTGATTTTTCGACCGTGTTGAAACTTGTGGTTTGAATTTTCATTTCCTTTTTTTTATAATGGAATACAACTTATAAAATCATTCATATATTTAGTTTAGCAGGTTTTAACTTATCTCTACTCAAAACCAGCCGTGTATTATATTATGCTTTGAAAACAGTCGTGTATTATTTAATGTTTTGAGTAAACTACACCGTTCGTCCTTGTGGTTTGTGTTGACCGCAACTTATAGTCCTTTGACCGAAAAAAATGCACCATCCGTCTTTAAGTGAGAAACGTTTTATGTCGTTGGTCCCTCTCTTTAACGAACTTCAATAACGAATGTTAACTACCCACATGTGATACCCACGCGAGGGTATATGGGTCAATTTACATGTGACATCTTCTTCCTCTTTTTACTTTGTCTTCTTTATCTTCAAGTCAAAAGAATCTCTTACCCACCTTCATCTTCTCTCGTATCTCCATCTTAAAAACACTTGAAAACCAAATATACTGATTTTATAAATTTCCCAAATCAATTACAAATCGCATCCTAATAATTTCACACCACAAAATTCCCGAAACATTGCTTATACCTTTTAAATGATATTACAATCTGCAACAAATACCAGCTCCAAGACTTCTTTCATCATAGCAATAACCTACGAATCTAACACACAAGAAATATCTTCTAACTACATGTCAAACTAAACACATCGATCTACTTTGTTCGAACCTTGAACCCACGAGTCAAATGCAACAACACCTATATGGGTCGGGTCGAAACCCACCTGCAAACACCATATTCACAATAGATCTAACACAGACGAATCCAGCGGGCACCACCATCGCAATACACATGGTTTCATGTTTTTGATTTCAGGTGTAATTCGTTTGAATATTTTGTTTGAGATCCTGTGAAAAATTTCTTGAGTTATCAATGGAATTTGTAAATTATATATAAATATGATTGGTTTTTTTTTGAAAATCTTGTAGATGGTTTGATGTTGTTGGTTTCTAATAAACTTTGTAAAAATTGGTTGATCTCTTTAATGATGTATAATGGATGAAAGATTGGTCTAAGAATATATTTTTTTTTGGTTTTGTAGTTATTAACGAAAATAATGAATCTGGTTGGGGTTTTTCTTATCATTTACCGAATGAAGGGTTTGGTTTTTGTTGGATACACATACACTACTACTAATTAATACGTATATAATTTTATGAAATGGAGTGTTGGTGTTTATGAAAATGAGAATGAGATGGGTGTTGATCCAGGATATTGATAATTATTTTGATTTTAGTTTAAGGTTTGGTAAGACGGCTTGAATTAGCGGGATTGGTGGCGGACGGTTGTGACTGGTGGCGGAAGGTGGTGTAAGAAGATGAAAAAAACAAAATAGTTTGACTTTGGTTGGTGATGGTGGGGCCACTATTAGTAGCAAATCTTGTTTAGTTTGGTAATGGTGAGTCATAATGGGTAAAATGACTATTTTATCCTCATGTATAAACTTAAAAGACATAAATACCCTTATGGTTGTCGACTTAACAAGTGTTATTGAGGTATGTTAAAGAGAGGGACCAACGACAGAAAACGTTTTCAACTTAAGGATGGATGGCGCATTTTTTTCGGTCAAAGGACTATAGGCTGCGGTCAACGCAAACCACAAGGACGAACGGTGTAGTTTACTCTAACGTTTTTAAAGTTGTTATAGATAGATTAAGAAGTCAGTCGTGTATCAAGAGTTTCTATAAATAGATTAAGTTTTCAAAAATTTAAAATTTCAAAAAAAAGGGTGTAATTATATGTAGTAGAGACGGTGAGATAAGCAATTACCAATATATTTGAGCAAAAATATTTACTCAACCTTGGAGGTGCACTAAGAACGATACATGCCTAATTTGACAATCAATAGACTCCAAAGTCCAAATTGTTTATATTTGCTTTCGTACATGCATGTATTGAATTTGGTAGCCAATTATAGTATATGTTTCAACTAAGTTTCAACTAAGTAGAAGTAAAATTAAACATGTTACTAGCTAGTGTTATTTAATTTGACTCATTTGCACTTGGACATAAAACATAGTTATCTAGAATATTGCTAATCTTATATTACCTTGATAATTGATGGTTAAATAAGCTATAGCACCACGCAAGTACTAGAGAACGCATCTTCCATGCACTTGGCGGCTTCGCTAATTCTTTCATTGTGCCTGAATTCTGAGAGAAAACGAAAAAGAAAAATTAAAGTAATATGCAATTCAAACCCATGAAAGCTCAAGAAAGAGAATAATGTCTTCTCAAGACCGGTCTTTTAGCTAACTTGTATTCGTTAATAAGGTATAATAATATAATCTAATCTAATATAATAGTTAGATGAGACAACTCTAGCTGGATACATCGTTCATATTCAGTGTTCTTCACGTTTGAATATTGTTAATGCTGCACGGAGTAAGGCCTCACTCACCGAACAAAGTGCCACTCACCATGGCCACTCCTATTCCGGTTGTCAGCACTCGCGCGTTAGTGTGTATTTGGTGACCCACTTACTGAATGTGAGTGGTAAAGACTTGGGCCCCACATGTTTTCTACCGTTGAATATATAAAAGAAAAAAAAACTTTTTTTAAAAAACTCTTCTTTTTATCTATAAATACTCACTACTTCACTCATTTTTATAAACAACTATCTTAATTTACATAAAATCTCTTTAAACTTCACAATCTCTATTTTATTTTCAAAAAACATGTCTAACCAAAACACTCTTCGACCCAACAAATGTCAACCAATAATCCTCAACCGGAGCAATCCGCCGACACCGGACGACACGTTTACGCTCTGAAACCCATCACCAAACCCAAACTTATTACGGCCACATGCATACTATCAATAACCTTACTCAAACCAACCATACAGAAACCCGGCACCGGAACAACACGGGTTTCACGGTTACGGGTCACAACCAAACGCGTTTCATGATTACACGTCCCAACATTCCTCGTTTCCATTTAGCACGGTCGTCGAACGTACGATATGGTGATAGGAAAATGGAAAACGGTGTGGGCATCCGTGATTCGGTTTTGTGAAATTTATAATAACGTCATGCGTATGGCGCAGGAGAGTGGAGCCGGAGACGAAGATTACGTTCAAAGGGCAATGATTCACCATGAAATTGATACCGGAGTTGCCTTTAAACTTCGTCATTGTTGGTATATTTTAAAAGATCATCCGAAATGACAAGAAATAGCACTTCCAAAATTTTCAATAGGGTCTTGGGGTAGCAAGAGACACAAGTCGTCTGGTTCTAGTTCGTTCAACACAAAGTCTGGGGAACAAAGTATTAATCTGAATACAATTGTTGATGACAACGATGAAGATGAGGCGCAGGATATTCGAGCAGAGGGCAGGGACAAAGCGAGAGCTGCTGCGCGGAAAAAGAAAGGGTCAAAATCGAGGTCCACGTCAAATGTAAATAAGGATGCATTGGCTAAGTTGATGGTAACCGAGATGACAGCTCAGGAGAAAGAAGAATGCTTAGCGTTTTTAGATATCAAAAGGAGGGAGGTGGAATGTCGTGAACGAGAGATTGAACAACGAGACATGAGGTCTTATCTCTAGCCATACGATCACTTGACCGGGGACCAGCGAAAGGCAATGGATGAAATAAGGGCAAAGATCAAGGCGAAATATAATTGGCAGTATTAGTTTACGTTTAAGTTTTTTATTTATCTATGTATCGTATCGTTTTTATTTTTCTATGTATCGTTCAAGTTTTTAATCTACAAATAAAAGTTTTTAATTTAGTTTACGTTTTTATTAATTTTATACGTTTACGTTTATATTTTTTATTTATGAATGAAAGTAATTAAATAAAAAAATGATATGTAAGGTGAGTGGGTGGGTAAGGTGAGTTGTTATTAAGCATGTTTGGTGAGTAGTAAAGTTGAAGAGAGAAAGCTGATGTGACGCTGACGTGTCCGGTGAGTGAATGCTTACCACTCCATGTAACCTAAGTACTTTGCATGCTTGTTGTATTTTAATACTTCATCCGTCTCTAAATAAGTGTTTATTATTGACTTTCGAAGTCATTATTCTTTAACTTTGACATCAAATTATTTTGATTGTGTTATATAATATGTGATGCAAAATATATGAATGGGTTGAGTTTTATATCTATTTTCTTTGGTATGATTTACATCAAGTATTATATAACACAAACAAAATAATTTAAGGTCAAAGTTGAAGAATAATGACTTCGAAAGTCAACAGTGGACACTTATTTAGGGACGGAGGGAGTATTTGCGAGTCTCATTTATTTGTATATTTAGATAGTTTAGCCCACATACTCTCAAAATATAATCAATTTGACTTTGTAATGTTGAGCTTGAATCTGTTACTCGTGCTTAACGAGGGTTGAATCGTGCTCCGCTGCGAAGCGTGAGGTTTTACGTGAAAGACTAACTTTACAACGGAACGATAACCTAAAGACTATTTTCGTATAATGTCATTATTAAAGACTAACTTTGAAACGGGACGATAACCAAAGGACTATTTCTGTATAATATTCATCTCATGGTCGGTGAAAATTTTACGGAAATACTCAGCCTATTTTCGTAAATTTGGTTCTCGGGAGTGATGAAAAAACTCACGACTTCTTAGGCATACCAGTGAATGTATATATATATATATATAAGGAAGGGATCAAGTGAGAAGAAAAAATATAATGAGAAGAATAAAAAGGATTTCTAGCCACACATTTTAAATAGAAATAAGAATTTTAAGGGGAGATGCATGCATTTTTATAGGTGCATCTAAAATGTGCGGTTGTAGTTTCTTCTTATCATTCTCATTATAAGTTTTCTTCTCATTTGATCATTATAGTTAGTATCAAATGAGAAGTTTTCTTAAAATAAGAAGGATAAGAAGTAACTATAACCGCATATCCGAGATGCATCGACTTAAATTAGATGCATCTCTATAATCTTATATTTAGATGCATTATAATGCATCATAATGTGTTTTCTAGCTTTTAATTAGATGCATATACGTATTTTAGATGCATTTCATGATTTCTCTTATTTTTTGGTCCTCTACATGTGTCAAAATCATGAAAATCAATTTGCACTATTTACACATCAAATTAACTTTCGAAACTCTATATGGTGCATCTAGATGAATAGAAATGAATCTAATGAAAGTCGTTGGTGAATGGTTTACGGCCATCAGTTGTACACCGCCTTTCGCCGGGGTCGATGGTGATGGATTTTTCGTTCAAGATGGTGACGGGCTGATATGTTGTTTGATCTACATTAGCTTTTGATACGAACCCAAACCAACGGTTTTGATAGCGATCAAAATCACAGCCGGACCGAGAACTTCAACGGCCACCGCTACCAGATTTTAGATCTAGTCGCAGCAGCCGTTTCTTTGTATCACCTAGTTTTACGAAATTGGTTTTTCCAGGTTTCAGTTATAGATTTACTTGTTTTTCGGGTTTTTGTATCACTTAAATTTTAGTAATGCATGCTTTATCTATAAGTTGTTTCAGTACTTCAGTACGAGTGATTGTGTATAAACATTTGGTTTTCATTGCAAGTTTGTTAATGATGTATCAAGTTTTAATAATGTATCACTAGGTTGTGTATCACATTTTTTGTTTTAATGATTTGTATCATCTTTTTTTGAAAGGCGTCTAAGGACTAGTTTGTTAATGATGTATCAAGTTTAAATAACGTATCACGAGGTTGCGTATCACATTTTTGGGTTTGTGTTTCAAAGTTTTAAGCTTGTATATCAATTTATTTGTGCGTATCATGTCAAGATAGTCATGAGTTTTGATAACTTGACGGTTGTTGGTGTTTACCACCTAAAGAAAAGAAAACTTGCTTGTAAATCATAATTTTATGATTTTATTACACACCATTTATGAATGTGTAGTTCTTAGGCTGGCCAATATGGCAGTCGGTCCCGACCTGCACTTTTCGGTGTCACGTCAGTTTTCTCTCTCCAGCGACCTACAGGTGACATTTTGCCACTATAAGGTGACCTTCATTTTTTTTTCATTTTTTAACAACAAATTTTTATTTCATTAATAATAAAAAAACATTACATAAATAATAAAAAACATTACATTATAATAAAAACATTACATAGTAATGAATTTTAAATATACAAAAAAAGTTAAAATAAAACATTTAAATACATTTACAAATATTTGCCTACACATATTATTATTTTACTTTTCCACCATTTTAATATGTGTCTTCCTCACTATTATTATTTCAAAGAATTAGTGCCTATTCATATTCTTTCTTTTTCTATATTTCTTTTTTCTTTCCTTCTTCCCCACTTATTCTTCCCCACCATTTTCTAACAAACT
Organism: Tanacetum coccineum; assembly: GCA_026074375.1. Lineage (NCBI taxonomy): Eukaryota > Viridiplantae > Streptophyta > Magnoliopsida > Asterales > Asteraceae > Tanacetum > Tanacetum coccineum. Next base: position 22,329 of record BQNB010015483.1, read on the forward strand.
TCCCTAAACTCACATACACATATATACATATACAGAGAAAAAGAAAAAAAAAACACAAACACAAACATAACCACACACGACCTTGATCGTGCCTGCGACTAAAAGGGTATTCGGTCTCCGGCGACCTAAGAGGCGACCGAGTCACCACTACGGGGGTGACTGACGGCGACCGAGTCGGTCGTCCGGCCCGTAGTGGGTAGCCTTATGTATGACAATAAGATGGGTCGCTTTAGTGGTCCAATCTACCAGGTCTCAACTGTTCTAATAATCTTTTTGGTCTTGTGTTTTTGTAGATTAACCGTGTGCATCTTTAAATTTTTGCTATAGAAGTGAAGATTTGTTATGGGCTTATTTTATAATAAATATAATCTTACATATCACGTACTCCCTCCGTCCCTAAATAAATGTCCACTATTGACTTTCGAAGTCAATCTTCTTTAACTTTGACCTTAAATTATTTTGTTTGTGTTATATAATACTTGATGAAAATTATACCAATGAAAATACATTCAAAATACAATCCATTCATATATTTTGCATCAAGTATAATATAACACAATCAAAATAATTTAAGGTCAAAGTTGAAGAAGAATGACTTTAAAAGTCAATAGTGGACATTTATTTAGGGACGGAGGGAGTATTAGATTATTATTGTATCTGTATCAACTAAATCAATTCTCAATTTTTTAATAAAGTTGTTAACAGTGAACTATTGTACGGAGTAATTAATTTGTAATTTTGTATCTTTGTGTCGGCTATGAACGAGCAAGGATTCGTAGTATATTAATAATATTAATTAATATGTACAAGTGTGTTTTCGTCAATTTGTAAGTATGATGTTTTATTATTTGTGTTTGAATGAGTTTATCAACGGTGAAACTAATGATTGTATAAAAAAAATGAGGATCCATAGTTAAGGGTACGTGAACCATGTTGTAACAATGCCATTGTTTTTTCAATTTATTACAAATATACTACTCATCTAATAAAATGAATCTCATTTATGATCACTAATCCAATGGCCTACAACTGTACCTATTGTTTTTTTTACTTTAAGAGTGCGCTCGCTCGCTCGCGCTCTCTCTCTCTCTCTCTCAGTAAAAGATCCGCAAGTTTAGGTCGGTTTTAAAGAATCAGTGGCCCCGAGTCAGGGGCCTCATTATGTTCTTATGAGAAGTGGTGAAAGTTGCCAAACAATGGCTATAACATGGATGGGAGATTACAATCTGTCCGATATCATTGAATCTCAATGAGCGTCTTGTAGATCGATGAATTTTTGTCCCTTATAACAAGGCCTCGCCCAAAAGGCCACAAAAATTTGGCAAAGGAGTTATGTGTGAAGAATAAGGTGAATTTCTAGCGATTCAAGAAACAAATATGGAGGAGATTGATCTTTTCAGTGTTCGATCGGTGTACGGGTAATTCGACATTTAGCAATCTTCATAGTAATTCGGTTAGGCAATTCCGGTGGAATCTTGTGTGTTTTGGAATCCCAACATTTTTTGTAAAAAAAGCTTCACTACTTTCGTATTTTTTTAATCATTATACGGGGTGATATGGTTATTGAACGGGATTGACCTCATGTATTTTTGGTCTATGCCACCTCATGATCCGCGTATAAACTATGCTTTGGTGGGAACTTGCGCATGTTATTAATCATGGTCAAGGAGAGGGTTGTGATTATGGGGGACTTCAATGAGGTTCGCGGTCAAATCAACCAGGATTGGTACTATTTAATGTCCTTGGGGCAATATTTTTAATTCTTTTATAAATCCACGGTCTTGAAGAAGTTCATCTTGGAGGTAGTGCTTTCACTTGGTGTCATTAAGTCTGCAGACCAAAATGAGCAAGTTGATAGATTTTTTGTATCTAACATTTGTTAATATTTCCCTCACATTAGCGGCATCACGTTGGACAGATTCCTTATCCGATCACAGACGATCTCTTCAGAGTCGCCCATGATTATGGTTCCGTTCACTTCCGATTCTTTACACCATTAGATTCATCTTGAAGCTTTAATGATTTCGTCACTTCAACTTGGAATTCTGCCCTTCTGTGACTCTAATGGAAATGCGTAAACTTGGCGGGTAAATTGAAATACCTTAAAGCTCACATCAAATTTGGATTAAAAGAATGAACAAAGAGAAACAGTTTTTCTACTATTGCAACTAAGAAGGAGTTTGAACCAGTAGATGTCGGTTTTATAGACAAGTACATACTGAGGTAGAAAAGCGGAACAAAAGAATGGAGGAGTTGGCGCTCTTCTAACATTGAACATAATTCATTCATGATTTGCTCAAAAGGCCAATTCAAATGTCCAATCGAAGGGACGATGGAAAACTCAAATTTTTTCCACGGAATTTTGAATAAAAAACGTAATCAAATGAACATCAGGGGTATTACGATTGATGGCGTTTGGAAGGAGCAGCCTAATGATGTCAAACAAGAATTTCTTTCTCATTTTCAGGATAGATTCGCTAAACCTTCGGAGAGGCGTGCTAATATTGATATGAGATTTCCGAAAACTATCCTAGGAAGATCAAAGAACAGGACCCGAGCGAGAGTTTTCTAAACAGGAGATTAAAACGGCTGTTTGGGGGATGTGGCACAGACAAATCCCCGGCCCTACGGGTTTCTCTTTGCCTTTTATCGGCATTTTTGGCCTGTTATTGAGCACGATGTTTATATGGCTGTAAATCATTTCTTCATTCATGGAGAAATTCCTCCTGGTTGTAACTCATCATTTATAGCTTTGATCCCAAAAGTCCCGGACGCTAACTTGGTCAAGGACTTTAGACCTATTAGCCTCATTGGAAGTATCTACAAATCATTGCCAAGATTTTATGTCTAACAGCTTGTAATGTTTTGAGGGACATTTTTTAATGAAGTGCAACTGCGTTTATCCGAGCCGAAAGACAAATGTTAGACGTCCGTTTTATCTTCATAGAGATTCTCCAGTGGTGTACCAAAAAGAAGAAGAAAACTCTAATTTTTAAGGTCGATTTTGAAAAGGCCTTCGATTCGATTAGATGGGATTTTTTAGATGATGTTCTTAAAGAGTTCGGTTTCAGGTGTAAATGGCGTAATTGGATTCAAAGTTGCCTAACTTCTTCTAAGGGTTCTATTCTTGTCAATGATGTTCCTACGAATGAGTTCCAATTCTAAAAGGTTGAAAACAAGGCGATCCTATTATCCCCTTCTCTTATCCTCTTGATGGAGAGCCTTCATTTATCTTTTCAAAAGATCGTAATCGCTGGAGTTTTAAAGTATTGTGTTAGATCAAATCTTTATGTCTTTCGCATATGTTCTATGCTGAATGAAGGCTATTTTTTCTTAGTGGATGGAGTGACGGGTAATATGCTCCACTTTGATTCACGTTTTTGAAATGTTTTTTTCAAGCTTCGTGCCTTAAGAATAAACTTGAACAAAGCAAGATAAAGGGATTAATGTGGAATAGTTGCTCAGTCATCCAAGCGCTTGCAAAGTAGATGTCTCGTTCTTAAGTGCCTTTCTACTATCATGGGACTAGAGTGGGAGGTTTCTATGACACGTGATAAGCATGGCAAGAGAGATAGTTGAAAAAAGTGAAGATGGTCCAGTGCTTTCCAATGGAAAATCTAGCAAAGTTAATCTATTGGTGGTCGTTTAACATTGATTTTGAAATCGTTTTTAGGATCTATTCCAGTCTTCAACATGTCTATTTTTTAAAGTTCCATCAAAGGTGGCTCATAACATTGAGTCTATGAGAAAGACATTTCTTAATGGCCATGATCCGGGTAGTAAAAGGGCTTCTTGGGTTAAATGGAACAATTTTTGACAGACAAAAAAACGAGCGGGCAGGATTTGTCAAGCTTATTTGCGTTAATCGAAGGCTTGGATGATAAAGTGGGTTGTAGGAAGTTTCTCTCGCAAAAAGACTCTCTTTGACTAAAGTTATTGTGGCGATACACAGGGTGTGTGTGGTAAAATTTCATTCGGAATGGACTTCTTACTGGCAAAACATGTAGCTTTTCCCCCCCCCCGATTTTGAGTGAAGTTCGATCTCTCCAAAGAAAAGGTAATTACGTTTTGATTATCTGACTCATAAGATGGAAACTGGGAGTCCACCAAATTCAGTTGGATCATTTGGCATACAGGTGCATTTTTGAAAGACATTTTTCCCAATATACGCGCTTGAATCCTCAAAGGATTGTTACTGTCGTTTCCCAAGATAGGCGACACGAGTTTGGTCTGCTCCTTCCGTCGAATTCCTAGAGGGGGTATCGAGCAAAATCAATTCGACAGCTTGGTAGAATTGGTCGTTCTGTCACTATCTGTGCCTCGGCTGACAGATTGGAATTGTGAAAATCTGGAGAGACGGGTATAGTTTTCGGTGGCCCTGCTCGTAGACTATCGATAGATATGCCTTCCGAATATTGGAGAAGAAACTAGATGGGTAAAGTGTGTCCCGATAAAAATCAACGTTCTTGCCTGGAAAATCAAGACCGATGCTTTACCTACCCGGTTCAACATTTCTCGTAGAGGTATTGACATTCAGGATATGTCGTGTCCCATTTGTGATAATGCTATTGAATCGACGGACCATTTGTTCTTTAGGTGTGGATTTGGTTCGGGACATTGCTAATAAGGTTTTGAGCAGGTGAAAAATTTGGATCAACGCAAACTGTGCACTCATATGCAGAAGGAAGTACTTGCTTGTTTCAATTCGTATGGATTCCAAACTCAAAAGATTTCGAAGGAGTGGAAATACATTGGTGGTTACGTTGATCTATCGAAACAAGCTCCTATTTGACGAGAGAAAACCTTCTAAGTCGATGCTTATTGATAATGTCATTGCTAGTTCTTTTTATTGGTGTAAGTATAGATCTAAAGCCTCGTTCGGATGGAACGAATGGCTCAAAAACCCCTATATTATTGTTTTGTAATCTAGCTCCTTGCTAGTTTTTGTTTCTAATAAAATCGCCGTTCCAAAAAAAAAGTCTTGCAATCAAAATCCAAAAAAACCAACTTGTGTGGTTCAAACTGGTTTTTCAATTTGAAGCTAAGACTTACGTAGTGTTTGGTATGATGTAATGAAAGTTGGAATGTAAATGGTTATTACGATTGAATGCAAAAATCTTGTTTGTTTACAATTATACAATGTAATTATTCATTACGATTAATGACTCATTACATCAAAAACTACCATTTTCATTCCATAAGGGTCCTCTCCTTTTTTTTTCATTACGTCCGTAATGTAATCAAAATTACATAAAAGTCCACCATTAACTAACCACATTAAATACACTTTTTATTAACTATGGGCATTTTAGTATTTTTCTTATCGATTGCATTCCGTCCTATCATACCAACCAAACGTTATTAATAAGGGTAATGAATTATTACATTACATCATTTATGTCATTACGCCGTTTATTCCATTTATTTAACATTTGATTACGTCCTACCAAACGAACCCTTAGTTTTTTATTTCTTTGGGTGAAATAAATGCAAAACCTTAGTTAAACTATTTGTGAGTCACAAACTGAACAGATCTTTGCAGCCTGCTAAGGGTGATAGCCAACTTGTATAAATACAGATTGACTATAGAGAAAACACTGACTATGAATACTTATTGTATATGCGGAATTTACACAATAGTATTAAGAAGAATAATGAAAAGCCAAACTTTGTATTAATCTGCTTTAAACGATTACAGATTACTAACTAAGAGATATGATTGTATGAGATGAGATCTGTGTGTTATCAATATATTGTTATCTCTCTAATGTCGTAGGGTTCCTTTTATAGACCAAGGATAAACCCTACCAGGCTTACAAGACGCATAAAAGATAATACATATCTTTTCCTACAATATCTCATACATATCTCTTAAACGGTACTAACTATTTTATACTAACGGTACTAACTATCTGAGCAGTACTTAACACTTTGTACTGTCAGTACTAACTATAACTATCGGTACTAAGTATATACCTAACGGTACTAAGTCAGGAATAAATAATTCCCAACACTATTTATAAGAGTGTTATCCCTAATCGAAAAACACAAAAACCCTAACCGAAACAAACAACCCTGCAGATTTTTGTGTGATGCGTTATTAGCAAACGACATTTGTTCATTTGTTAAAGTTTAATTCAACAAACGAATTAACACAAAAACTTAATTACACTTAGCAGATTTTGTGCCATGTACTCATTAATTCGTTTTTTGAGATCATCAAAACAACATAAATAAAACTAATGAATATACTACACACAAAACACAAACATACATATGGGAATTGGTTGGCACACTCATAGATTTGATTGGAACACTCAATGTATAAACAGTTTAAGTAGTGTATATTTACAGTACAACTGTTTGATGCACATTTTGGAGTGTCCTAATCAAATATGAAAGTGTGCAAATCACTTCTCATAAAATAATAAAAGTTACCCGCGCAAAGCAGCGGTTTCGAAAGCTTTAAAAAAAAATTAATAAAAATATATTAAAATGAATATTAAATTAAAGAGCACAAAATTTTAAAAAATATGATGAAATTAAATCATAAAAAAATTAATATATAAAAAAATATTTCAATTTAAAAATAAAAGTAGTTTTTTAGTTAAGATGGATGGTCAAGATACACATAATAAAAAGTTTATTACAAGAGGTTGTTTGATGGATGTGTTTGTTGTTATAAAAAGAGATTTTCATAAAAAAAAGAAAAAAGTCTGAATTCAGACTTTCTAAAAATGAAATGTCTCAAATGCTTTATAATATATATATATATATATATATATAGGGTGAGGTTCTTTTCAGAACCAAATGAAAGTACAGAACTGCGAGAACCATCTTTGTACACAAAATAATACATATTGTGCATCATTTTAATGCATAATGGCAATTGGGTAAATAAGTAAACAACTTTTTTGGCAGAAAATAAAAAAGAGGGGCAAAAAAGGTATATAACATTTTATAAAAAGAAACTTCATTCCAAGTTTTAAAACAAAAAAGATATTAACATGTGATCGTGTGAAGTGAATCAGTTCCAAAAAAACGCTAATCACGTTTCCTAAACCGCTATTCACTCATAAAATCATAGATATCTTGATCAAAATTCATAGTTATCTTGATCAAAACCATTTTATAAATCCCATTTTAAAAACCCCCAAATAGTTGGGTTGTACTGTAGCAAATCCATTCAATCAATTGCAGAAAAAATATGGAAGGTTTGACCTATATTTATGATTATGTAGTTGATTTTTTTCTTGTATAAACATATAATTAGCTGTTACATTGATTTAATTGTTTAAGAGTTTGCATGTGTATTGATTTATTGATTTTGAAAAATTAAGGTTGTGTATTGATGTTATTTAGGCGACTACATGTAGTTTTTTTGTTAAAAAAATGATTTGATAAGCTTAAAGTCAGTGCATTTGTGTTTTGTATACATTATCTGTAGTTGATTACTTTATTTGAATATATCATTGTGTTTGGGTTATATGTAGCTTGTTTATATTACCGATTGTAATCTTGAAATACATATGTGTTCTAGGGAGAAGTTGTAGGTTTAGAAGACATTGGCAGTTGTTTGAGGAAAATACTATTGGTGAAACATGTTTTTAACAAATGTGTTTAGGTTATTTATGAGAAGGGATGTGTAGTTTTGGTATAAAAAAGGATTTGATATGCTTAAAGTTAATGTGTGTATGTTTTTTAAACATCATGTGCACAAATGTGTTTGGGTTACATGTTGTATTTGAGTACATGTACAAAATGTGTTTCGGTTATTTGTAGTTTGTTTATAGTAGTGATTATATTTGTGAAATAAATATGTGTTTTAGACTTATAATATTTGATGTCTACATTTCAGTGTTAAGGAGAAGTGGTAGATTTAGGGGACAGAGGCCGCTAGTACACGAAGAAGATTCTGATGATGATTTTGAAACTCCTGTTAGTTATCAAAGCAAACAAGAGACTGGTAACAATGGTACGCTTATATACCTTCCAAATCAGGATCATTGCAAAAACGGTTTGTGGTTGGATAATATAAGTAATCGGGTGTAAGTGCATATATGTTTTATTATTAAAATACGGCTTAACTCTTGCAGCTGTACACTTGAGGTAAGTTGAATGCTATGTAGATTTTCCAGAATTGCATCTTTAGATTCCCTAGCTATGATTTGTTATAAAAATTAGCCTGTTCAAGAAATCACAAATGTTTAACAGTCATTAGATGTGTCAAAATGTTTCAGTTCAGGACAAAACATATGTGTTGTTGGTAGGTTCTGAATAGGTGTTATAACCCTTAAATAATTGACATAAGATTTGACTGTTTAAGAGTCTGGGTTATTTAAGATACAACATTTGTATTGTTTGTGTAGATTTTTTTTAAGGATCTGATCTACTTAAAGTTAATTACATTTATAGATTATTACCTGTCTAGAGTATAAAAAAAATTATGTTGGTATACTTTTAAGTAAAAGGGAAAGTGAATAGGTGTAGCGGGTAAGCGGCCGGTTGTCGAGGAAAATAACCATAAGATGAAAGCTAACCGATGCAGACGAAGAAGTCAATGTAAGATGATTTAGAAGATGATAGATAACTACTGGAAACAAGCCAGTATGGTGGGCAATGGTAAACTTATGTTATAATATATAGTCTTTACAAATACCTTGTAACTACGGAATCATGGTTGTCTATAAATCATAAAGAAAATTGATGTACAAGCAGCATAACAGTTAAAAAGAATATTAAAGTAACGTAGAAAGAAATATAATTTAAAAAACTACTGAGCTAATACATATGTTCATTCGTAATTTATTCAAACATGACTGAACATTAGTTATTATATAGTTTGTGTATAAAATAGTTTAGTGATTGTTTAAATTTGAAAACTAAAATAGATCAAAATGAACAGCTAAATATTTTGTAAAGATACACCGGACAAGTGGACCAAAAGAAAGAATCTTCAGGCAAGATCACCGAATACAGCTTACGACACAATACTATAACAGGTTAGTTTTATATATTCCATATGAACAAAAATAATGGTGGTATAGTTAAGTTTTGTTTGTATTAAATGAAAATACAAAGAACCTATTGCAAGAATCTGAAATAAACCAAAGGGAAAGAAGAGAGCATCTTACTGATAACAAAATGATTAGAACCAAAAAAAAAAAAGGTATGTATACAAAATTGCATGTTATTCAACATTAAATATATACCACGTATGAACTAATAAAGTGTTAACATTACCTTAGGTTGATTGATAATATGTAATTACTGGTGCGACGGCTAATGTCGCTACGAAGGATAATGTTGCAGATACAAGACGGGACCTTCAAAAGTAAGGAAGAAAAAAAAAACGAGTAAAAATCCAAAAAAACGTTTCCGACAAAGAACGATATGAGAACCAAGGTCGAGGCCCCAAAAGCAATGTACCATTGCGTTCGCAACATAAGACCAAGTCAACACGCATGTTGTAGGCTAAAATGGTTTCGGCAGCTTACTAGAACTTTAAGTGTGACGGTAAAACCGTCAGGCTTGGATATTAAATGTTGTCGAATAAGTTTGATCCAGGGCAATGAGGATAAAATGAAAAACGATTCAAAGGTGGTCAACAACGAAGTTATCAGTGAGAAAATCTCGGGACATAAGAATACAGGGAGAAAATATACTGATGAAATAGAAGTTTCGGAAATGAGGAAATGAATAAAAGATGAAAGACCAATTATGATGTTCCTGAAAAAGGACATTACGATAGGGGCGCATCAATAATCCATAAAGATCAACAAAAAAAGATTAGAAATCACTGTGGTCGATTTCAAAAATTTAAAATAGAACAATCATAAATCAATTAGCAAATATAATGGGATGTTGTAAAAGAAGACAGGGTCCATGTGAGTTTGAAATACTTAAGCATATAACAGATATACAAACCTTTGTAATAACAATTGGTGGGTCAATATGTTTTTGGACTCGCTTACCCATATGTGCAAAGATGGATGGAAAAAGGACTTCACCAACAATTTTTCTTTTGTGGACCCTGTAACTTTCAGCTCACGTTAAAAGACTATAATCATAGTTAGTTTATTTTAATGTATGAGTATGAACATGGTATCTTTTTATATTTTTTTTTTTTGTAGATTTTATTATTTTTTAATACAGATGATATAATTGGACGGATGTCCAATGCAAGTCATTACCAATGCTCTTCAGAAGCGTCCACCAACGTAGCATTTGAAGAAGTGCGGAAGTTTTTTAATGAAAAGGAGAAACAGAAAAGAAAATGCATCAGTAGGTTTTGGATTGGGGTGAAAAGAAGTGTCCTTTTTTGGTAGAAGATGAAAATGGAGGTTTCCGGACGACAAGAGGATAATAATCAAAAAATTAACTATTGGTTAAAACATCCGTATGTATATATTTTATTATTTGCAAATGAATGCACATGTATATACAGGGGTTTTGGTTGGCCTGGAAGATGGGAAACTACATTCAAACAATACAACAAGAGCAAGACTTCGTTTTGTGAAAAAAACTCTTGTATCAGATTGGAGGTGTTCCCTAATCCAATGATACTGCTAATTGGATTTGGAAGAGAAATAACTTCAGGGATAGAATCTGCACACAGGTTGTGGCAACGGTCATAACAATTTTTCAAACAGGAAACATCAATCTCGATTTAGAGAAAGATCGGGATGAAATTGATAAGGTAACCTAGAGAGAAAAAGTGATCAGGGTATAGTTGATTGCTTTAACCCCCCTAGAATATAATATGCTTTTGGTTCTGTTGTCATAGAAACAAGCTGAAAAGAGTGACTTCTCAAAAACTGAAAGTAAGTCGGTAGACATTGATGACATTACCAACTTAGTTTGGTGTTTACCAAGATTGTAGGAGAACAACAGCGGCGACATAACGGGTGTATCGACAAATGTGATACAACCATTCAGGCCCAAAAATGCCCGTTTAGTTTATAGGTCCACGTGACCTGCAACTGAAAATAATAAAATGTAGCAAATACAAGAAAAGAAAAAAAAAAGGTCAACCCAGGTAACTTCGAAATAGAAGTCCCCCTTTCATGTCAAGAGTAGTGGACCAAGTGTATGAGCGTGCTGAATGCTGTTGGAAAATAGAGTATCAAAAAATTTGTTTCCAAATGACGGAAAATGCATTGTAGAGGTTATTTTTGTTGGTTTTTTTATAATTTTAAAATGCATGTGTGTCAGTCTAACATAGCTTGTATTGAATGCTAGTGAAAATTTTATTTGGACAATACAAACGACACCGGTCATATAAAGAAATGATAGGAGATTTGGCACCAAGTAATGGCTGTGGAGGAACAATATTTTGTGTGATGCTTGGGCAAAGTAATTTTAAATTTCAATGAACGTTTGACGTGAACGCGTCTTCGCCTTTAAGAGCGTTCTATCTAGCCCCCCCAACGTTTGTGGTGGTAAGTGTTGTTCAATTAAAGTATATAATAGTTAGAATCTTTATAATAACATATATACCAATATATAAATGTTACTTTTTCAATGTGTGTTGTGACACAAACGAAAGAATTTTTAACAAATGCACAAGCTATCACTGATGTGAGGTATAATCAGTTAAAGATTACATGAAGAAAGGCGATTGTTAAAGTAGTCAATGGTGTAAGAGATGAACTTCAAAAGATGTAGAGCATGGTACGCAAATATATATATTAAAATTTTGATTTTTATTGCTTTTATATTAGGAAGTGCAAAAGTTGATGATTTTTTGTTACAATTCATGGATCACAAAATTGCTAAAAAAAAATGCTGTGTAAGATGTTATGTGATATGCCAAACCGTAGTACCCAAATTATATTAGCGGTTGTGTATTGATATGTGTAAAATTTGCCTTTTCTAACAAAACATCAGTTCTTTATTTTTTTGGCATTAGTAATATATTGTTTTACTTATTAGTACATAAAAGTATATTTTTATCCTCTGTAAATTTGGTTCATTAAGTCGTAATATTAGCCGTGGTGTGTTGGTTTTTTTGTAGAAACTTGCCCGTATATTTGGTTCACGTAGTTATTTCATGAACCGTCACCATACTGAAAGGAAAGTTCAAAAGAGTCCTTTTTTAATCAATTTCCCTAGCACTATGATACTGATATTGATTAGGTTGTTGCACAGATTATAATGTGTCTAGTATAAGTAATTGGTTATGTGAATTTGTTAGTGTATAAAATAGTATTGGTTTGTCGAGTGATGTGTTTTAAAGGAGTCAAGCTTGTTTTCAAGTCAGTTGGTAAGTATTTTTTTTTTTTTTTTTGCGTTTGTTGTCGTAAAAACAATACTGTAATTATATATTATAAATTACAATGCAGGTGTTTATTTCCGGTGAGTATGAAAGGATAACCAATTTGTGAAGATTTTCAATCTGAAACCTAAGATGTCTGATTCTTGGAATACACAAAAAAAAGAAGAAACAGCTGAAAGACAAGAATGCCTACGAAACCTACTAAAAAAAGGTGGAGGAATTGAGAATGACAAAGTGGGGTATAATTATGGTATGTTAAAGAATCGTAAATTAAATAAATAAATTTTGATTAATTAATATTAAACTATCTAAATTTATATAATATTACTATTTTATTTTTTCATTATTTTATACAGAAAAGCATGCGGACTATGGTAAGGTATCTGACTACTAACTGTACGTAGTGGGTCATACAAAAGTTAGTGCAATCTTTACTGCCAGCCTTAATTTTATGAGGAAGAAATGTCAAAGTAAATCAAAATCAGCCAACTGGGGTTAATAATTTCTGTGATGAGACGATATGGAAACAGTACAGTGGGTATATGAAGGAGAAGTGTGAGTGTGGGTTAGATGTCGATGGACGCAAAAAAAAGGCCCCGCAAAACACCTCAGAATTAACAAATTGAGGGTGAAGTACGCAGCCAAAACTCCTGCTATTAGCGTAGCTTCAAACATACATTCATAGAAGGTCGGTGATCTACCTTAATGTGGAAGATGAGGATAATTGAGTCAATGAAAATTTTTAACTATTAGTTTGTGATCTTTGGTTAGTAATGGTTAATGTAAGCTTTCTGGAATAATTGACGACTGCTGTTTTTTGTGTTAGCCTTAGTAGGGTTTGAATGTTAATGACTGGATTTATGGATTAGGTTTTCTCGTGGTTTTTTGGGATTACCATAGTAGTAATTGTTAATGACTTATATTATGGTTTATTTCGGGTATTTTGTTTAACGCGGCGAATATTATATATATTCCTAAATCCTGGTATATTTGCTTTGATTTGTATATCTCTGAGTGAAGTTGTTTAATTTTAATTATGATTGTTAGCTTATATGTATTGAAAATTGTCACACATGAAACAACTCACTGAGCGTGTTCGGTGCATAGGTATTTTACCCACCGTGGGAGTTGGTTTACAATACATATGTTACTGTTTGCATATGTAATTTATAGTTTATATTGTTTGTTAATTTAGTATTCATGTAAAATGTGCATGTGTATTGTAAAATAACTTAGAGTATGTTTCATGTATAAACGATTAATATATATTAGTTATTTATGTATGTGCGAGTTGTATGGTTAATTTAATTTAGTATTCATGTAAAATTAGTTCATAGAGAAATTTGTAATATATAGTTAATATTTTGTTAATTAATTTTTTGTATTCAAGTAAAATGTGCATCAGTGTAATTGGTACAATACATAAGTATAGCATAAAAAAATTGAATGGGTCTATCGCGAATGTGCAATTTTACTAAAATTTTAGGGTTATAATAGTGTGCATATGTAGTATGACAATACCAAAAAAATTTGGGCATGTAATATTATAGTTAATGTGTTATCATGAATTGTACTAAATGGTGTGAAAAAATAAACAAATGCAAATAGGGTACAATAAAAAGATAGATCATACTAACATGTGCATGAAGTAATTTTATAAATTATGTGGTATTACATTAAAAAATTAGAGGTTACTAACTAATTAAAATATACTGTAATTATTAGTGTTTGAGTAATTGTAAGATAACTTTATAAAGTAGGCAAACCGAGCATGACGGTTTATTAACATATGTTAATGAAGGCATGTACTGTGTCGAAATGAAATAACACAAAATATTTTAATGTGTAAGTCTGAAAAAATATTAATTTAAACCATGTGCACACTTATGTTTAACCAGTGTAAGTCCTGAATTCCAACCTTCTCCACGAAATTGTACATGTATCGTATATTGATTAGGTTAGTTTTTTAAATATAGTAAGGTCTGAAATTGTCTCACTTCACCAAAGAAAAGTAACATTATAGCATATCAAAATGACCAGATCACACTAGTATGATTATATTATATGTAAACTTAATGAAACTATAAGAAAAAAATAACTAATTACAAAATACTTAATTAAAACGTTAAAACATTATAGAAAAGCTTGATTGTCGCGTGAAAATAAAAAGCATTAACCAACAGATAATAATCCATACATAAGAAAAAAGTAAACTAGATTGTCTAAAGTATAACAGTGTCTAAATAAATAAAACCAACTACTTCTGGTAACTGATTGTTGGCGTGGACAGAATGTTTCATATATCATCAGCTGTGTATCCTCATCTGCTGTCATATCTTTTATCAGCCACAATTTCTTTACCCTTTGATTGTTCCTTTGCATGTGCGCGATGTTGTAGGTGTCCAGTCTCAAAAACATATCTACAATGAACGACCTTGTTGCTTGGTTTTAGCTTTGTTTTTTTTTGGCTTCTCTCGACCTGGCCTAAATGAATTTGCTGCTACCTCCAGTTCCACAATAACCGATATTCCTTATGCCTTTGGAACATTAAACAACAAACTTACATTGGGTGTAGTAACGCCTAACACATTCTGGAAAATATCTTCCGTTATGTATCGACCTTCTATATTCTGTGGTTCTGGAGGCAACAGTCGTCATCAAATTCTTCTTTACTTATTTCAGCTCTGTTAACCTTTGCGAGAAATTCTGTTAACTTTTCTGTGTCATTCCTTAAACGATTAACACAATAATTCTAATGTGGTATGAAAATCAGGAAGCAAGTTGTATCTTCTTCGCTAGTTTTTCTCAATACAAGTCCATTTATCTGTAGCCTTTTTTTCTAGCAAAACTGACGTGGATAACAACTTTTCTTCCATCTTTTACAAATGTTCCGTTCTGGAAATTGTGACGATGGAATTTATGTGTGGAATCATACAAAAACATGGCGATAAAGGTATCCATGAACGTCCTAAAATGAATTCCTGAAACACGTAATAGGCTACCACCCAATTTCATTAATAAGAACCTGGAAATGTGTACAAAGATTATAATTAAAATATACTAAATAATTTAACATGAATAACTTAGTAAACAAAAATTGTAAAAATCGAAAAAAATAGGAAAAACTTTAGATTTAAAAAAAACACGTTCAATGACATTTCATTTCTTCTTTTTGTTCGAGTCTGTCGAATCACACAACACAAATTTTAGACGCCGTCTTCAAGTTAGACACTGATCTGAGACAATAATGAAAGACGCTTTGATATTATCCTTATTGTTACCTAAAAAGTAGAAAAAAAGCAATGTTGCGAAAAATCAATAGTAAATAATGTATGCTTATTTTGTGCACATGTATTGATAATAAGAACGTTAGTATAATTATGATAGTACTAAATGTATGTATCTGTACTGCTCTGAAAATTGAACGAGAATACACTTGACACGCAAATCATTCAATTGGTAAAGCAGTAAACATGACAGGTGTTGATTCAATCAAACGTAACGGTTGTCTACTATAAATGGCGTTGGCAATATCTTTGTTTCTCCATCGCAGCCTTCAAAACAAAAGCCATAAATTATTGAACCAACAAGTTCTACCATTGAAGAAATTATCCTGAAAAAGGCATTGACACTTCAGAACATATGAGGTCTTCATCAGACAGGCCACATAGGGCAATAATCCTTAAAATAAAAACCCGGAATCCCTAATAGTCCCTAATTTCAAACATTTGTCTGATCAACCCATAAAGAATTAGCAGATAAAATTAAACAAACACCACATAAAGCATGTCCAATCGCTGTTCAAAATTCTTCGGGTGTTCCAATATGCAAATTCCATATCATGATTTAAGGTAGAAAAGTTTCCTTGAATTCTGAATCGTTTCTCGGCACTCACGGCGGGGGACATATCTGTACATGAGACGAGGGGAAGATCATAGCCGATGTGAATAAATATGATCGATGAGAACAATGTATAAACATAAAACAATGTAGTGCATAATAAATATACCTTTTCGAGTGTTGAGAGTTTTTTAGTTTGGATTTATGATGCCCACATTGCATAACCCTTGAAGTGGATTCAGGGAAAACAAAAACTCAAAGTAATTCGCATTCGCAATGCGCTGGCAATCTGATCTCTGTGACAGGCCCATGAAGTGGTATCCTTTTCCATGCCGTTGTTTACAATGCAAGTTTAATAACCAGTGTAAATACTGAAATGTTTCATCACTAAGTAAAAAAAATCTCTGAACAAATGGTGACTGACTTTTAGTTGGTGGTGGTCGATTCCAGTAAAAGGACAAAAGAACCATCGAAGCTGTACCTAAAGACATGTATTGAAAACAACAACAATTAACTATGGCAGTAACCATATATTATTAAAAAAATGTAAAAACTTATGTATATTAATAAGTTTGCTTTCTTGGTTTAACCTGTTAGTACGAATAAGTTTGTCATCAAATGAAACCACATCGCCAAATGCAATGTAGTTACATTTCATTGTCTCGTCAGCCCAAAACATGCGAGACAGCTCATCATTCACAGTCTTGTATTCAAAAGAAAAATTAGGCACAGTTTTTTTCCTATCAATTCAGTTTGTCGACCAACATTGTGCCTCCCTATGGCCCTATATATATTATTAAAGTGAACGTCTAAAAAGTCTTTCCAATCAAATTGCCTTATCCACACTAAACCTATGTTAAACCTACCCATGAAAGGCTACACTCCATCGATGAGCTTTAGTGGACCAATATAAGAAAGTAAAGCAAGAACGGTAATAAATACTTTATTCACAAAATCCAACATCGACGTGCTTTTAAATTAGCCAAGATAAATCTCATCCATACGAGTGAATGATTATAGTTTTACAACAAAAATCAAATCACTTATAACACTTGGTGAGCCATATGAATGGCTTGATACGGGCCATAACAGCACGCGGGTGGGGGGGGTGTGAGGTGGTGGGGGGGGGGGGGGGGCGATTGCAATCAGAAACCATTGTGAGCGCGCGTGCGAGCGTGGGATTGAGGTGGGGGGGGTCATTTTTTCTGATTTTTTTTTTTTTTTAGCTCCCTCATGGTCTGATGGGGCAACTTCGGGGGGGGGGGGGGGGGGTGGTATCTCTCTCGGGGGGCTCTGGCCCAGTGTCGTTGTGTGAGACAGGGCCCGCAAACGGCCTGGTGTGTGAGTTGCGGGCACAGCGCGGTCTCGGGGGGGGGGGGGGGGGGGGGGGGGGGGCGCGTGGGGTGTGGGGGCGGGGGGCGGGGGCGGGGGGGGGGCGGGGGGCGGGGCGGGTTGTGGGAGGGGGGGGGGGGGGGGGGGGGAGGGGGGGGGCGAGGGGTCTATAATTAAAAAATGTATGATTGATAAAGAAAGAAATGAGCGTCAGCGCGAGGGGGCTTGAATATTAAATATTACGGGGCGAGGAACTTAAAAGAAAAACGGGTAAACGAAATCGCTAACGCGGGTGTGCGACATTCAGCACGCGGCCGCAATGCCCCTCTTCCGTGGTGAGCGGCGCGCGGACCTACTACCACGCTGAGCACCCCACCACGTGTGTGCCCGTACTCAGCTGTGCTGTCCACCTGCCACACAGATCGGCGCGGCCGGCGCAATTCACCGGGCGTTCGCCACCACAGCAGCGTCCATGGGGGCGGCGGCGGGCGAATCAGCGGGAAGGCGTCTCCCTCAGTTGTTCACCCACTCCCCGCTGAGAGGCGGGGGTGGGACCACGGGAGGCAACAAAACACCACCACGTCCACCCCCCCCCCCGCCTGCCCAACTGTCCCCCCCCCACCCTCTCACTCACCCCCCCCTGAGATCTCTTCGGGGGCGCAGGTTTCCGACGCACGCGGGGCTAACGGGCCACATTCCAACAAGAGCGCGCAGGGCGACTTCCCCCCACCGGGGGTGCGCGGACCCTTACCACAACCACACAATGACCGCACACCCCCCACTCGGCCCCCATTTCCCCCCCCCCCCACGCCCGAAACTGTGTGTCCCCCTCAAAGGCGCGCCAGCATACATCCCTCTCTTCTCGCACCCTCCCCCACAGCTGTGTGCGCGCACCAAAGCGCTCCCACCCCACCCAAAAAATTCGCGGCGACCGCAACTCCACCGCGTCACGGAGGATACGCGACAGGAAACCCTTCGCGCGACCACCGCAGCGTGGTACCCCTGGAGGGTTATTATCCTTCACCAAATACTTTTACAATTGTTTTTTCCTAGTTTTCACCTCGCGGTGATCCGCCCCCAAGCTTGTATCATAAATATTTTATTACTTCTATATTTTTTGTGGGGGGTTCTTTTGTAGTAGAGCGAGAGCGAGTGCCCATTCCTTACCTTGTGTGATTTTCTAATTGAAAACCTAGCCTTCTGAAATATTCAAGTACATTGTAATGCAGTCATCCGAGACTTGAGCCGCAAAACAATCATCAGTTGTTTTCTTCTACTGTACGTCTATCCCTCTTACGACCGATTGTGTGGGACCTTCACATTAATTAATCGGATTTCACTGTCCACATAAGGTGAAACATCACAAAAATAACACAAAATGCGAGCGAGAATCAAACAGAGAGATATATTAAGATAAAAAAAACGTCAATTACCACTTTGAGACTATAATATGAAATAAAAATATACACAAACATATAAAATATCTATGACGCGAGATGCCAACTATACTTGTACAAAAACCCCTAAAAAATAAACAAGGTTTAAAAATAAATGACATCTTTACGTATCTATGACATATGACAAACTATAGATATGGAAAAAACATAAAACATAAACATGGGTTTCATATCCATCCAGTTAAAAACCCTAAAAAATAAATCATATTCGTAAAAATGTTTGAAAAACCTCATGTTTAAGAAAATATAAAACATATTCATGTATGATAAATACAAAATTCTGATTAAAAGAGATATTTGATATACTAAGAACTTGTTTTTATAAAATATAATTCTTACGAGGTACTTAAATGCAAGGATATGAGCTCTCTGATCGTCTCTCTCTCTATATGTGTTGAGTAGAAACTCAACAAAATGGAATCAAAACAGGATCACATTCTTCTATCTCTCTATAAAAAACAAGTCAAAAAATTACATATCCAGGTATAAAAACAAACCTAGTTCACTCCATATCTATGAAACACGATAAAACCCACAAACAAAAACCCCCAATCATAATCTGTTTGATGTCTTCACAATTTTAACAAACCACTCATTTACAAAAATCAGTTATTATAGTAAATAATATATAATAATAATGTTAACTTACCTGAAAGTCATGTTCGTCATATTCAATAACAACATGAACAAACATGCGTAGTGTATCTTCTTATCTGAACCACCTGAAGAGAGTGGACTGAACAACATCATGAAATGCGGTTTGAAACGACCATTCCGAGGTTTATTTTTAACTGATGAGATGATGATGATGAAGGGTTTGATCGTGTTTGTTTTTACAGAGGAGATTAAAAAGCTTAAAGGAATTGGATATTAATGATAAAAACGTGATTTAGAAACCGTGATGTTAGGAAACAGTTATTGATCGTGTGTGTTTATATAAACCTGAGAAACAAAAACACACAAAAATTATTTTACACACTTAATATATTGAATAATTAAATACCTAAAACTGCCCTCAAATAAGTCTGTTTTATAAAAAAAACAAATACATTATCTTAATTCTGATTGTGAGCGCGAGAGCGCGAGGTGGTTCTCGCAGTTCTGTACTTTCATTAGGTTCTGAAAAGACCCAACACAATATATAATATATATATATATAAATATATATAAATAAAAAAAATATAATATAAATATAATATATATATAGTATATATATTATATATAATACCTATATACATATAAATAGATATTTTCCTGAAAAAAAATAACCAATTTTTTTTGTCTGAAAAAATTAGGGCATTTGTTTTGTTTTTTTGGGGCATCTGTTGCTTTCTGAGTTTTCTAAGTTTCTAGCAAAAATATGGTTTCCCTAGAACCCAATATAATAGATATATATAGTATATAAAGAATATATATATATAAATATATATATATATAATATATAATATAAATATATATTATATATACATAATAAATATATATATTATATATATATAGATATAATATATATATATATATGTAATACGGGATGGGATCATTGAGAAAACCTTAAATTCGGAGGAAAACTCCAGAAAAACCCAACACAAATGCCCTACCTAAAAAAAAACCAAACAATATGCCATAATTTTTTTTCAGGCTAAAAATTGTTTTTTTTATTTTCAGGAAAATATATGTCCTGATATACACTCTACTGTAAAAACCCAAAAAAAAACCAATCCAGATGCCCTAAAAAATCCTTTGTATAGCCAGAAAAAAATTAGGGCATCCTGTTTGGTTTTTTTGAGTTATTTTATAGACTATATCGAGCCATATTTGCCTGAAAAACCAATATATTTAGGTCTGAAAAAAAATTAAGGCATCGTTTGTATTTTTTAAGTACAATATTTTTGGTATTTTCTGAGTTTTCTGAGTTTTTTTCGCTAGCAAAATATGGTTTTTCCTTATAACCCCATCCCATATGTATGTATATAATAATATATATGGTATAAAACAATATATACATATATATATACAAATATATATACATATATATATAATAATATATCTATATATAAGATATAATTATATATATATATATATATATATATATATATATATATATATATATATATATATACATATCTATATATATATATAAAACAATATAAGAAAATAAATATATATATAAATAATCTCTATATATATATAAACTAATGCATATATATATGTTAAAGACAAATAAACGAGACAAATATTCGTGAAAAGATAAAAAGAATTAATTTTTTTTAAAATTTCTTCTCAAAAAATTCTGAAAAATTCACAAGATCGTGTATGTTGGTGCATGAAAAAGTTGTAAAGGAAGTTTTTCTAAAAGTAGATATTTTGCCAAAAAATTTATTAAAAAAAACGTTTGTGCATTAAATCGGTTTTTTGTGCATCAAAAATTCGTTTTTGTACCCAACTTCTTTTGACTTTTTGCATCAAAATTTTATTGCGCATCAAACTATAACAAGTCAAAAAATTTGTGCATCAAAATTTTTTTGTGCATCAAAATTTCTTTTTTTGCGCATTAAAAAAATGTATAAAAACTCAAAATTAAAAAAACTTCTTTTACAAAAGTTTTATGCACCAACATACCCGATTTAATGTATTTTTTTTTTAGAATTTTTCGAGAACTTTTAGAAAAAAAATTCTTTTTATCCTTCTCACGAATATTTGTCTTTTTATTTTAACCTTCCTATATATATATATATATATAGGGTGAGGTTCTTTTCAGAATCAAATGAAAGTACAGAACTGCGAGAACCATCTTTGTACACTAAATAATACATATTGTGCATCATTTTAATGCATAATGGCAATTGGGTAAATAAGTAAACAACTTTTTAGACAGAAAATAAAAAAAGAGGGGCAAAAAAGGTATATAACATTTTATTAAAAGAGACTTCATTCCAAGTTTTAAAAGAAAAAAGATATTAGCATCTGATCGCGTGAAGTGAATCAGTTCCACAAAAAACGCACTAGGTTTAATCACGGAAAATTTTCGTCACTCACGCCGAAACTCAAACAACCAAAATATAAACTTCATTTCTTTTTTTATCAAGCACTCAAAAAGTACAGGGACTTAAACGGTCATAATTCATAAATTTAGAACAAACAAAACTTTCTTTCTTTATTATCCTTCTTTCACCCCCAAAATCCCCAAATCGTATTTTCTGGGGTTTTAAATTCGTTCGGTTACATCAAATTCACACACATATCTCGCTTAGGTTCACACACATCGCTTCTGGTAACCCTAATCGCCGGTGAATCACGACGACAACATCCACCACCAATCGCCGCATACACCGGTGTTTCACCGTGGCACTCAATTGAAAAGGTATCTTCATCTATTTCTTCATCAATTAAGTTTCATATAATTGCTATATAGCTTGATTATCATATTGTGATTTTGTTAGTGGCCTGATAAATTGATTTTAGCTATGTTTGTTTGGTGATTTTGATTAGGTGATATTATTTGTTTAGTCCATCACGTGTGCATTTTTTAGCGTGTGCGCAAGTGTTGGATAAAATGCTTCCGTGAAAGCATTCGTAGTTGTGGCCCAAGTGTTTGATAAAATGCTTCAGTGAAAATAATAGGTGTTGACTGGATCGATGTGGTTGTTATGCACATCCTTTGTAGACCAGGTTTAAGTTGTAAGGTAGTAAAGCGTTCGCCTATAGAAAAAAGAACACAGTTTTAGAATTCGAAGTATGTGTTAACAATAAAGAAATCACAGTAGTGTTGACTAAGTGCTTAGCAAGGTAGAAAAATGTGCAGGTATGGCTGACGGTCAAGACTGGTTATGTAAAGTTTTTTACAGAGTTATTTCGTTTTGTATAGCGGAGAAGGTGAGGAAGGTCCCGTAATGTGAGTTTCGTATAGCTTTTACGATGTCATTTCGTTTTGTTATTTGATTATAAGGGTTAGTACACACATTTTGTGTTTTGCTCCTTTAGGTTACTAAACTCACAAATCACTCCAACTAATAACATCTCAAAAAAATCGGTGTTTGAACAGTGATTAAAGGTACAATTTTATTTGTAAGATACTAACTATAATATGAATGTTAAATATGCTTAGTGGACTTGAGTATAAAATAATTTATAAAGTTTAAGATACTAACTTAATAGAAATTACGGAGTATATAATTATATCTCTTGATTAAGAGAAATAAATGGCCTGTTGTGCTATTTGTACTTTCTCGTAGGGGATTAGATATAAGTTACCCTTAGATAAAGCGGTTGTTTCTTCTATTGCAATTTGGTATGGATTTAAACTGCTTATTGTGACTTGATATCGCAATTATCGTAAAATTGAAATTAGAACGTAATTCCAAACGCACCTTAGTTTATATATCGTTATGCATTCTCCACAGATAATACTAATGTTCTTATAAACATATTTACTGTTAATTATATTATTGCGAATTAATAGTGTTATTATCGAAATGGAGGCTTAGGTCACATAATGATTGTATATTCGTACTCAACAACCAGACTATGAATAACGACTCAGTTCAGTCTTAATCTAGAAATGTTCAGTCCTGAAATTGGCTGAACAAATCTACTTATAGTTGCATACAACAAATGGATCTCCCTGATCATAGGAAAAGTGCGGGAATCCATTAATGGCCATATGTACTGTTTGTTATGTAGCTATGCTCACTTATGTCTCGTGTAGGTTGGAGAGATCCTGTACAATTCAGTCATGTGGCAGAAATGGTGAAAAAGCAGCGAACTGCTCCCATTAACGACTTTGAAATCTCTCATGACAGCTCTTCTGATACATGGCATATTGAAGGAGCGGACTTGCAACGATTTGTTCAAATGACCAACCGGAAGTAAGTTCGGATGACTAACATGTAGTTAGGATAATAATTGAGTTTGAAATCATATCACGTAATCGAACCATATCATCATGTATTGTCTCTCAAGAGTAAGTTTGATACGTGCCATAATTTTGACATGGGGATTTCTCATCATGTAAACATAGGCGAGGTACGTTGCCTAAAATGGTATTGAGTCTACTTTTTCTACAATCGATATATGGACTCTGACATTAATATCAGATATATGGACTCTGACAGAAGGTTTCAGCACGTGCTAGAGGCATGCGGCGTGAACAAGTCTTTAATTAAATGTGGTGTGAAGGAAGGTGATACAGTCATCATAGGCGAGGTACGTTGCCTGGCTCTCAAACTAATATAAAATGGATTTATTTTGGTCCCATTTCTGTTAATATCAGGTTATTGGGTAAAAGTATAAAATCTAAAGCAAAAAAAGAAACTAGTTGATCGCTTTTAAGTCACCCAAACTATGCTCAAGTACTCGAGTGCTTACAACCTCAGATTTACAAGCTCGGAGGGAGGTTCCAATTGATCCGCGGGTACTGCCAGTAAGAGTAGCTTCCATGTTCAAAGTAATGGTAAGTGTCATCTACTTTAGGGTAGAATGAAAACTCAACAAATTGTAGTAATATTCCTGAACTGCTTGTACCTTATATTGTTGGCCTTCTCTTGTAAATGCATATTCTACATAAATACATGTTCTGGACGCATGTGAACACCTTTGATGATTTGCTTGACTTATGTAATCTAAATTTAGTTGCCCACAGTACTTGATAAGCAAGGAGCACAACTTCTTGTTGTCGCTGTTCTGGTTCTCTCTAGGACTTGGATATCAGATTGTATTGCTTCTTTAAATGGTTTCACTGTGTTTGACTATGCATGTTTTTTCATTTAATGCTGTTACATCATGTATTACACTCGATTCTGATAGTCAATAACTGACTTTAGCAGCAATGACCGTGAAGTATTTTTGGAGCAAATAAAGCAGCCTTGTACGTTTAATTGGTGTTGAGTGTTGTTCAAATAGTGCAGCATCTTTATTTCGCACCATCTTTGAGGTATCTATGTCAAACTCCAGACACCAACAAGATTTGATGTTTTTTTTTTTTTCTACCTACTGTGTATTATTTTTCCAATTTCAGTCCTAGCGTATGTGAGTAGCTTTCCTTCTTTATTGATAATTGGGGATTTTTTTTCTTGGTACATTCTCAGACTACGATTGATTAGGCAACTCTAAGAGCAGCTTCGAAACTGACTGCCAACCTTGTAACATATCCGTTTCAGGTCATCCGTTCTCGGCTGCAGGTACATGAAGCATTTGAAGTTTTATTCTTTTACATTCTCTATCATCGTCTGATATTGTCATCGTTTTGAACTGTAACAACGACCTACTAAAGATGCGGGATTAAGATATATAGATAGCTCACACGCCATGAAGAAAACTGCAGAGTAAATGTCTTAATTTTCAAAGTTCTGAATCCCCCTAATTACTGAAACTTATGGTTAAATACTTCACAGTTGTTGTATGATATTTTTCAGGTTGTTTCATGAATACTATTTGGTAAATTTGATCTTGCTTCATTTCAAAGAAAATGTGACGAAAGGGTCTTAAATTCAAAGATGATATGGCTGCAGCTTCCTAAAATATATGCTTGGGATATTGGTTTATGCTCTTTTTTTTGTTCGGAACGTTGACGAAATTATTCGAATTGTAGACACAACAATGTGTTGTTGTATTCAAATCAAATAGTATTTCATTTACATTAATGGAATTAGTATCTAAAATTTTCAATGCAGATTATTCGTTTTTCCAGCTATTTAAAGCGCATTCATAGCATAAATTAAACCTTTGTTGTATGTTCTTAGTACCATATGATATCGACCACCTTATTTACAATTGCAGGTACTGACTTACAGGATATAAACTTTTGAAAGTGACGAGTAATATTCGTCACTATTGGACGTTAAGGTCCCGTTAGTTCCCCATTAGGTTCACCCGAATAATGACGCATTTATTTCGTCACTAATTCCATCAAATAGTGACGATTTTAGCCACTTTAGTGATGAAATTAAGTAAAGAAATGGGTTGTCATACACCCTTAAGTGACGACTTTAGTTCGTCATTAATTTAGTGTCAAATTACAATTCGTCATTAATAAATTTGTGACGGAGCTATTGTGACGACAAGTGACGACGTCGATTTTCGTCATTAAACTGGTTTAGTGACGAATTTTCCTCTAATAGTGACGATTTTCCACTCGTCATTAAAGCCCTTTTTTCTTGTAGTGTGTATGTGTGTATGTGTGTGTGTATGCGCGCTACTATACAACTTCTAGTAGGTTTCGTGTCTACAACCGACGTGCACACACATATCAGGAAACATTCAACTAAACCTCAACGATCTTACAACAACTTAGCCAATAGAAGAAAGAGTATTTACTTGATTCAGTATTGGATATGATTTAAACCAATGAGTAGGCAAAATCTGATGGTATATCATTTTATACACTTAGGGGTCATTTAACCCCCAAAATAATGCAAATATGCTATATTATTGCACTAAATCCTCTTTTTTGTAATTATAAGCACTTGGACGGAATACATGTGACTTGCGCTCGATTTGGGAAGAAACAAGAAAAAAACACAACTTTTTAACCTCACGACCACCTACCTAACGGCGTCACCCAATGTGCCTAGAAGTGAAGTTTTGGACAAGTTTTGTGACGCTTCAGTGTGTGGAGACGGTGTCATGATTGTAAAGTGACAACGTCACAAGATTCTATGACGACGTCATAATATATTGTTAAAGAAACCCTAAGAATAAGTCGACGAGGTGACGGCGTCACAAAACACTAGCGACGCCGTTACAACCCAATTCCTATATATACAAACCCTTTATTTTCATAATTTGTGTGTGAAACTTTGGAGAACTATAGTGCAACCATTATAGACGATTTTAGGGCTCTTTATGCCCCTTGTACTCATATACTTACATGTTGGTTTGAAAAAGTAATCCAATCTTTAATCATTTATACATGTTTATGTGTTTGATGATTAATTGTTTTTCTTTTCTTCTTGTTAAAATGTTACGCTAAATATATATGTGTTTGCTTATGATTGCATGAAACTTAGTTGTGAACTTTAATTTGTTGCTTCTTGTTAGTGGTGTGCATGTTAGGCATTAAAAAACTAGCTATAAGATATTACATTAGCATACACAACTAGTGAAACATGGTTAGATATAGATGAAACCCTCACGTTTGGGAAGATAACTAATTAAGTATTTAATGTGGATGGTTTAACTATTGGGTGAGAAAAGCATTTAACAGGAGCTGCCAACTTTTGTGATTACGTAGATGCGTCTCTGACTAATTCGCAATTAAATAAGGGGAATACTTACACATTACACTAACGAGGGTGATAGGGAAACAAATTAGATGAATCAACTAGGGACTAATGCATGATTAAGTGAGCACGTTTGTTTACCTATAAGAGTTCCCGTTGATGTGCTGTTGTGTAGGGTCAATTTATTGATTACCAAGTTTTAAATTTATATTTAGCCGACTTATCCTAAAACAACACTTTAACGGGTAGTATACCCGATCGGGTGGAGTTTCATGGTAAGTAGGGTGTCAAACACTAAGAGCGAGGTCGTTAAACTTATATTTTACTAGTATTTTAATTACTCTAATTAAGTTAATCTTAATTACTTGTTAAACCTATGCTATATACGCTTCTAACGGATATGGGGGGGTTTTAGCCTGAGAGACTGGCATAGGTTTTATGGCGACAATAATCAATTCTAAACACAATAAACATGCAAGGAAACAATAAGAAGATAAAAGAGCGGTACAAGCCAAATAATAGAAAACTGTATTAGCCATATAAAATCCGATTAAATGTTGGTTTGTTTATTTAGTGCAATGATTTCTTATCTCGAAGCAGCATATCATTCTTAAGACTTGGGCGGAACATCATCCTAAGACCTAGACACGTTGAATCATGTCACAATTAATGCATCCGCATAAAGCATCCTTTTAGTTTAATTATAATCTATCTACGGATTATAGCAATGGTATCTTGATACACGCGGGCCTAACAAGACTACCCACTTTACTGTTTGACGTATTTTGATATACTGGTAGTCCACATTCAAACTCTTTATCCAATTAAATCACGAACATACTTGTTTGAAACATTAAGGGGTCACAATCATTCTAAACATAAGCTCTTAATTTAAAGACAAATACAGAACGTTATTTGTGATCCTATTGGTCCAGTAATATAAAACACGATATAGAGAGCTATCCCATTAAAAAAAAAATAAAAAATAAAAATTATATTAATTATTTAACTCTCTTGTTAGGGGTAACTAGACACCCATTGAATGATAGGTCGCATATTCAAACACGTAGACAAGTATCATGTGATAAGCATAATTAAACTTTCAACGATAAATTAAGAAAATCGATTTTAAAACAAACTAAACATTAAATCTTCATTAAGATGGCTAATACCCAAGGGTATTAGCCCATAACCATTGTAATTATACAAGCGTGATCAATTAACCAAGATAAACTAAACATTTTACCAAACGTAACCAAATTTAAATGATTACAAGTGTATAGGAATTACACAGTGTCTTCTATGGAATCGTGATCGATGCTTGACCTTTGTTGCTCTTCTTTTCTTCAGAAAATCGTCTTTTATGTGTATGGTATGAAGTATATGATTTTGCACACTGAAAACTTGTTTTTAAGTCTTCTATTTATAACCGCTGAAAAAATTGGATACGCCGTATTGGGCTAGGCCAATACGGCGTATTGGGGTGTATCCCTTGGAGTGCGCGAAAAGTTTATGATCAATATAATATACATTCCTAAATTAATAATATCTTCATATCTCTAAATAGTTATCTTCATGGATATGGCGTATGGCAGAAGGTGGATACGCCGTATTGGGAATTATCAATACGCGTTTTCTTGTGAAGACTTGGCGCTGATACGCCGTATCTCTTTTCCTGGATACGACGTATTGTTCAGAAATGAGTAATCTTCAAATGTCTTCATTTTAGCTCTAAAATTTGTGCCTTTTAGCATGTCTTCACAAATCACTCCTCAATTACTACAAATAACACTTTTAAGCAATTAAGTACAAATTCTTGCAATAATTATACAAAAGTAGGTAACTTATTCGGGATAAATGATGGTATAAATGTGACGTTATTTGATGTAATCAAATATCCCCCCACTTGAATCCTACTTGTCCTCAAGTAGACTCTATATTACATTGAAAATGTATCCCAACCGAAGTCAAGGATTTTTCTGTTTAAGCAATTCTTTTTATTTAATCACCTGTACAAGACCAAGCACCTCACGGAATATGCAAATAAAATCACTCAGATCACTCAACTAATCTAGGGTCTAACATTTAATTGGTATGCTCATTTGCTTGGTTATGATTAGCTTCGTATCATAAGCTTGACAAGGATACACATCTCCACCACTAGAGCTAAGGAAAAATAAGTCAAAAGGTAAATTGGGTTTTTATATAAGGCTAAGGGTAAATCATTCTAACAATCTTTCACCGATAGTACCACACCAACAAGGCAGCTGAAGCACACATACACGACCATAACGACGGAATAGACATGTGTGTTCGAACACATCTTCATTCGAGCTTAACCAAAGGTTAAGATGAAGAATGATATAGGGTAGGGACCTTCTAGTTTTCACCAAAAGTAATAAACTAACAAGGAGGCTAAATCACGCATATATGGCCGTAACGACGGAATAGACATGCATGACTCACTCCAACCTCGTTCGAGTAAAACCTAAGGTTAATTGCTAGGAATAGGAAGTAAATTGTTGTTAAATAAAATTTACAAAACAAATAGATTAAGCTTGAATAAATAAGGTAGTTGCTAGTAACTTTTCCTCGACCGTTCCATGATAAAGACTCGAAATATATACAAACGCCTCGATCATAGAGATGACAAAGACAACCTAAGTTGGCGTTCCCATAACGGTCAACTTTCCTTACATCCCAAAGTTACATGCTTTTACAAAAGCGGTGATATCGACCACTTAATACAAAACTATACATCGTTGACTTTTATCCATGAATAATCGATCCTTCCAAGAATTTCTTCGGTTTAAGTTTAACGAACCGACTATAAAACTTCCTTCTATTTTTGATTATATTTTCATTTTACCTTTTTTTCCATAACATAAACCATCCGGCTGTCAATTTTACGGGCTTCACAATCTAATGTTTCGAGATAATTTTTCCTTCACTGCTTCACTTCCGGCATAATGCATAAACACGAAGTAACAAAATACACAGCTACATATTTTCCATTGCATTGTGGCAAATACCCACCATAACAAGAATAGAAAATTTCACTTTGACACAGGAAATACAAAACTTTACACAAAAGCAACTAGCAACTTTGATTAAGTAGGTTTAATCTATAGGGTAGGCTAAGGTGTAAAGGTGTAACGAAATAGACATATGATGTGAAAAAGACAGAAATGTTCAATAGGTTTATTCTAGTGGACTTACTCTTAAAGTAAGTAAGCAAAGGTTACGCGTGATTTATACTAAGCTCAATGTAGTTAGTTAATATTATAACATTTAGCTTTTGGTGTATTTCTAGAAATTTACCAGTTAAAAATGTTTCTCCATCTAAATCCATAGTACTCATCGTTGTGGTCTCGAGTGATATACCAAGCCAAGTTCTAAAGTCCACTACATCACCGGCACACTCATATTTTATATGAAATTTATATAACGTTGGTAAACGAAATATGCATATATCTCACAATTTGCATTAAGGTTATAGGATGCACGAGGTCATGTAACTAGTAATTTTTACAAAGTTATGTCTAAAAAAATATTAAATTGGCAAAATTTAATCATATTAAACATGTTTTTTGTAAAAGGACAAGTGGGCGTTCTAATTCTCTATCCCCCACTTAGATTATACAACGTTCTCGTTGTATAAATAAAACAATAAAGAAAATGGGAAATAGAATTAGAACGAGGAACTCCCCTGATATGTTGCTCGGGATGATTCTCCAATTTGAGTTCTTGAGCAAAAAGTGTGTTGAGAAGCTTCAGAATGCCGAACTAAAATAAAAAAAAAAAAAAAATAAAAGAAAAAAATAAGTTCCCAACACACGTCTTTTTCAGAGTATACCATAGCGTCGATTTCCTGATAGCAAGGTCCCGCATAAAAGATTAGAAGACAAAAGTGTGATTTCTAACTCGGTTATACAAAAGTTACAATGCAGGGAAACAATTAAACACATAACTATACACGGATCAATACGCCATATACCAAACCCTAGGATACACCATATGAAACCTGTGAAATAATTAAAATTTTAAAAGTACTAAAATAAAATTACAGACTGATAACGTCGAGACACATCCACTATGGGTTCCCATGAGAGCGCTTCTCTAGATGTTAATGTATCATCAAGGAGTATAGCTGGGAATTCGGATTCGAAGTTTGCAAAGCAATCGTCCTCATCTTCACAATATTCCATTTTACCGTATGTGGCAGTTTGCCAATTAAACGTCTTACCGCGACTCAAAGCTTTTTCTTCCTCAAGCCTCATATACTCTTCCATAGTAATATTGGGGTCGACCATTTTAACATGTAATAAATTTGCTATAAAAAAACAGGGTGGGGGGGGTGGAGGGGGGGGGGGGGGGGGGGGGGGGGGGGGGGTGGGGGGGGGGGGGGGGGGGTATTTGAAGGTGGATGTTTATTTGTAAATGTTGGTGGTATTGATTGTAAGGGGTGTATGATTTGTTATTAGTGGGTGTGATGATGGGGTGAAATGGGTGGTTATAATGGGGGGTGTGTGGGTGGATTTTTTGGGGTAGGTTTTGGGGTGTGGGTGTTTGATGTTTGGTGGGTGTTTGTGGTTTGGGGGATTTTGAAATGGGGGTTTAGGTTTGTTTGTTTTGGGTTTGTGGTAGTGGAGTTTGTAATTGTAGAAGGTGATTAATTGGTTGGTATGAGTGAAGGGAAGTTTGGGTTGGGGGGGGGGGGGGGGGGGGGGGGGGGGGGGGGGGGGATAGATAATTTGTAATATTTTTTTGTGATTGTAGAGTGAATTGGTTTGGTTGTAGAAGTGATTGGTGGTTGATTGGTTTTGGAGGTTGTGTGATTAGGGGGGGAAAGTATAATTGTTTATAAAATTTAAAGTGAATTAGAGGGTTAAAATTGAATTAGTAGTGATGTAAGTTGTTTATTTTTAGATTTTTAAGGTGTGTTAATGTACTAATCTATTCTCGAGTAAACCCTTAAACAAGCCAAAAAGTCAATTTTCATAGGAGAAAAAGAGCAGAAGAGGTCGAGCAACGTATTCAATTCCATAGACGACAATGTGTAATTTGATATACTTTAGTAATCGTTTAATTTTTGGTATCATTCGTTAACTCGGTTAGTTTACCTTGGCTAAATAATTGGCTCTTAGTATTATATATGACGTTTAAAAGGCTAATACCTTTGGTTTAGCCACTATTATGAAGATCTAAATGTTTGGTATTTGTTTATCTCGATTTCTTGATTTATCGTTGAGTGCTTGTTTATGTTTATCAATTTATACTTGTTTACGCGCTTTTGTATGCGACCTATCATTCAACTTGATCTAATGAAGCGGACCAAGCAGATCTTGAGTTTGGGATAACTCTCCATATAGTAATTTATATATCTAGAATCATAGTTGCACAAATATTGTCCTTCTAAGTCTGTGTCTAGGATACGCTTCGGGATTAACTAGTCAATTGGATATTGCCGATGGTTAATTGATCATGTTGACTAGCAGGTGACCTAGATAATTTAACAAGTAACATTCTGATTCCATAGGATAGTTAGACAAGTGGACTACTAGTTTAGTAAATTTTCCATCTATAAGCATTTTAAATAAAAAAAAAATTTTTAAAAATTTTATAATTTTTATTAAAAAAAATAAGTGGGTAAACTCCTATGAGTTTAGGTTTAACAAGATCACCATTGCTTTAATCCTAAAGATGGATTATAATCACAAATAATGGGGGATGACTTTATGCGGATGCTTTAATATACAGAATATTGTCTAGGTATTATGGGGGGGGGGGGGGGGGGGGGGGGGGGGGGAGAGGAGGAGGGGGGGGGGGGGGGGGGGGGGGGGGGGGGTGGGGGGGGGGGGGGGGGGGGGACGATGTAACGCCTAAGTCTTACGAATGATATGCCACCTCGAGAGAAGAAATCATTGCACTAAATAAACAAACCAACGTTCTAATCAGATTAATAATGGTTAATACAGTTTTCTTATATAAGGTTCGACCGCTCTTTCATCTTTTGTTAATTAGCTTGCGTGGGTTAAAGTGCCTTGAATTGATTATAGACACCAACCAAACCGTGTCAGTCTCTTAGGCTGAAAACCCCCTTTTCCCGTTAGAATTAGGATTTAGACTGACATAGGTTTAACATAGGTTTAGAATAGAATAGAATTAACATAGATTAGATAATCAAGATATTAATTAAATTGATAGATTTAACCTCGCTTCAAGTGTTCGACACCCTACTTACCACGAAACTACTACCGATCGGGTACACTGCCCGTTAAAGTGTTGTTTTTGGTTTATTCAGCAAAATATGAATTTAAAACTTGAATCATCTTAAATATACCATACAATGACAGCACATTAGTTGTCCTCATAGACAAACCTTTCATAGATATCTGCAAGGTCAAGAGTCTGAGTATGATTGGCATTTCTCAGTCCCTGAGAGATGGTTAACCACTTCTCAGGGAGACTATTCACAAAACCAACACTGATTTCATGTTTATAGAGATTCACACTATCATTGGCAAGCTCATTGAGCAGGGTCTTATAGCGGGTATAGGTCTATGAGAGACTTTCAGAGGGTTTAGCCCTGAAAGTTTGATACTCAAGTTTTAGATCTATGATCTTGTTTTCTTTGGTATTCGAGGGACCTTCAAAGCTGTGAACCAAGTATGTCCATGTAGCTTTAGCTATCTCATATCTAATGACTGACTCCATTATGTCATCTGGTAGACATGACATAATGATGCTTTTAAGGCGTTGGTCTTGAATGACCACCCTCCTCTCATCTAGGGTCCATTGAATCTCAGGCTTTATAGCACCTTTAGCATTTTTTGACTGAAATAGACCATCCTTAATACATTTAAAGGGTGCTTGGTTGTTATTAAGTAATGGGAAAAGGAATAGTAATGGGAATACTAAGGAATATAATGACTATTACCATTATAATTGATAATGCTTGGTTTAAAAAACCTAATAATTTACAAAAGTTAACCTACTTTAAAATTTTCTAACTGTACTGACTACCTTAATGATAAATAGCGAGTACTTTCAGCAGCCATTTTAGGATCTGAGTTTTAAAAACTTTGAGCAGATTTAAGTGTTAAAAGTTTTATAACCTTTTGCTTTGATACCACTTGTTATTCACTCTTAGTTAGTGAACAATAACTAGAAAGTTATCATTTACTAACTCATGGCTTGAAAGTAAAGCAATATATTAAGTTCTTTAAAAAAGTTTTGTGCAAGTAATATGTAAAAGACACAAACATAACTTTTTAACGTTTAACTCTTTTTATTAAGAATTATACCCCATTGTATGCGAAACTACAATGGGGATTAAATGACAATGTTTGTGTCACTAACAACTTTGCATAAACTTAAAGTGTTATGCAAAGTTGACTACTATGCTAACCAACTGAGCTTGCTCAAGGACCTAGTAGATATTAGAGGAGTAGGTGTTTGTGAAAGTTAGGACTTTGAATGCACAAACTTAACCTACTCCTGTTTACAAGAGTATCTATTTATACTACTTAGGTAGGGTAGCACCCATATGGGTGATAAGTGCATCTCCCAATGCTGATAGGCTAGTACATATTGTACACTTTTCTCTATTACAATTCTATTCTAAGTATGGGAGATTGGGCTATCGGCCGATATTAGTTGAAGTCAACAAAGAAGGAAAGCCTTCCCCCAATCCAACATTTTTAGGTGAAAAGAAGATAGATAATTAAGAGTCACGGGATTTTAAAAGCGCCACATCTAGCTCAACAGCTTCTTTAAAAGAGATGACGGATACAGAGCGGTTACCACTTGTAGGCTCATTTACCAACTAGGCCATGAGTTTGCTTTAACGAGTGCACGAGCAGAAGCAAAGACAGAGTTGTCCCCCGATCTGAGATATTAGTGAGATTAGCTACACGCCACTCAACCTAAAGAAAGGTTGACCTGAGAAAGACCTTTTTAAGCACAAATACACTTACTAAGGTCAATGCTGACACTGACCTTGTCTTCATACCCTATTCAGGATAGTTTGACTTCGAGTGGATAAGAGCTTGGAATTATCTATTTCAAACTATCCCGCCTATTCTTTAGTCTCTTGTCTTCAAGGTCTTCTATTTGTTGGAGATCGTATGGGGTTCAGTGAGTATATTGCCACAACTCACTGAACCCGTCACCTTCTTCTTTGGCTCAAGCATCATTCTTTAAGAACTTCCTCTCTGAATGCTAGAGTCTTTCTTGTAGATTTAGGCTGAGCATCTTGAAGGAAACTCACTGAGTGATTGTTCTCTTAGTGACCTTTGAATGTTAATAGTTG
Source organism: Tanacetum coccineum (assembly GCA_026074375.1). Classification (NCBI taxonomy): domain Eukaryota; kingdom Viridiplantae; phylum Streptophyta; class Magnoliopsida; order Asterales; family Asteraceae; genus Tanacetum; species Tanacetum coccineum. The sequence continues at coordinate 57,762 of BQNB010015483.1, forward strand.
TTTAACACTTAGGACATTTTCTATTCAAATCCAAGTGAAAGATCATTAGGCACTGAATGGGCCTAACTGTAAGAATATCCGGAAAAAATATATTTTTACTATATACGTTCAATAATGACTCATTCTTATTCCATTTTATAAGTTTATCATATGTGTACATGAGTTTTACTATTAAATACGGCTAAATTATTATTAATACACAATAATGTAATTGACAAACATGGGGATTATCATTCTTTGTATAATATGGTATGAAATATTTATTATAATTGTTACAATTGTTTAAATTAAAAGAAACTCGCATTCACAATTACTGAAATAATGATAAACATGACTGTGGAAACTAGAAGGGGGGCTGAAAAGTTTTTACCGTTTTAAAATTAAAACTTATATTGTCGAATTATGTGAACTCAAGAGATATATACAATTGTATATGATATCGATGCAATAAGTAGATAAACAATCTACGAAATAAGAACAAGTAAAGATAAGAAAGATCAAACCGATGACACAATGATTTATAGTGGTTTGACTACAAAGCTCCTCTTCGCCCTACTCCACTCCCCATGTACCCAACTTGAGAGTTATCTTCACTATGTTAACAAGCTCCCTTTAGGCGGAGAAAATCGTACACGTCGCTTACACTTTTTCCGGTACTATGCTAAATACTGAGTTCTACTTCGAGATAGAACCAATCTAACACACTATGTATTTTGTGGCCTAAATACTAACCTAACATACACATATGATACACACAACATACAACAAAAGATATATAAGATGAATGATTATCACAAACGTGATGACACAACTAAACTATTAACACTTGAAGCTTGACGTCTTCTTGAGTGTTCTTCACTAAAGAGTGGAATGAGATGATCACTTGTAATGGATTCTGTAACAAGTATAATAATCAAAGAATATAAAAGATAAAAGATGTTTGTGAAAAATGTTTTACAAGAGTTGTTTAAAATGAAGACTTAAGGTTGCTATTTATAGGAAAACTTTTGAAATTCAAATGCTGTCCTAAACAGCTGGACGATGCTACCCACGGATCCACCAACACCTGGATCCGTGCCTTGTTATGGTGGATCCGTCCGAGGAACTGGGACAACATTTTGTCATTTTATGATTAGCCCCAAATCTATACAAAATATTGTTTTGTACTTATTAAAACTAGTTTAATAGATTCTTCTAGAACAAAATATTTCTTATCATCAATAAGGAAAGATTTTTTAGATTTGGAAAGATTTGAAAAGATTTGGAAAGATTGTTTCCACTTATGGTTAATCTTAGTTTGTCTTACATGATTAATATAACTACCTTATAATTAATCATGTGTTAACTTAAATCATTTGATTAGAAAAGGTTTGTGCAAATGATAATATTTTTCTTTGATCATTAACTATGTTTAATAATGCCATATTCATACCTTAAGTGATTTGTCGGCGTCAAGTAAACTTTCGACTAAATAACTTGTTTACGTAAACTTTTATGTAGTATGACATTATATTTGTTATTATCAAAACATGAAGATCATTAAATATAAATATCATTTTTGCGTGAATATTTGTATTAACAATCTCCCCCTTTTTGATGATGACAAAATATAAACTCATGCTTATTTAAAAGATTACTAACTAATTATTAGAGGATTGTGAGTTTACATTTCTCTCCCCCTTTTTGTCCAACAAAAGTGTTGTAGAGGCATTCCTTCATTTCCCTTGATTTTAACGAATACTTAAGTGACTTGTAACTAATCCAAGAAAGAAAATAAAAATTAAAGAAGTGCCTCCCCTTTGGTGTATACATCCCCTTGCTTGGGGCAACTAAGTAATCGAGGCTATGGATGCTTACTATAAACAAATAGTAGGCAAGTCAAATATATATATATATATCATAAAATCTATATATATAAATATAGATATATATATATACTATATATATATATATATAATATATAATAAATAATAATAATATAATATATATATATATGACCATCACAATTGCACACATATACAATGAACAGCCATCATCACTACAACAAATGAAAATAATGTTAAATCCATTATAAGGGATAAAACATAAAATTTGGCATTAAAGCCATAAGACAAGAGAGTTAAAGTTGAAAAGAAAAGAAAGCAACTAAAAATCCTAAATCTTGGGATAAAATCTTGTCTTCCTTATAATCCAAAGGGTTTAGGGTATCATAAGAGTGGATTTAGTGCGTAAGGTATGGTGGGTTTGAAGATCCAAGATGATGTTAGATGTAGGAGCAAATGAAGTGAACACCTTCTTGTAGGCTTTGAAGTTGATTGACTTTGTTGGTACAACATCTACATATGTGTAGATGACAATTGTAATTGGTGATTAGGATTAAATGATCAAACTTATTGTGGAGAGAGGGTGTTTCGTTTTGTGGAGTGTATTCTTGAATGTATTCGAACATGAGATGTATTTCATGTAATAGTAATCCAATTTCACGTTGGGAGTTACTACAACATTGACATGTCATGAGGTGAAAATGGGCATGTCTTGATTCTAAGACTTCAGGTGGAGTGATATATGGATCAATTTGATTTGATTTGAGTTTTGAGAGATGTTCTTGGATGATTTTCCTTTTGATTGTAGGTGTGGAATCATTTGAGGAAGTAGACATTGCATTTTTTAGTATTAAAGTTGTAAAAGTGTGTCATATAAAAGATATGGGGTGTATGCCTTGGCATGAAGGTTCTTGGATTATATGGAGGAGGTATTTTATCCCAAGGTTTAAGATCCACATAGTACCATATAGCATGGTTATAAGATAAAGTAGAAGAAGTTAAAAGTAAACAAAATTAGAATTTTTGGCGTCTTACCAGGGGAGTCACGGATCCACCGTAACAGCGTACGGATCTACCTTTTGGTGGATCCGTGGATCGCAGTTGTCAACAAAAATGACCAGAACTACGGTTTTTCCTCCAAAATTCAAAAAAAAATAGCATTCAAATATTATTATGCTAAAATATCCATACGATAGATCATGATAAATAAGTGCGTAGTTTCAGCATATTAGATTAAGCATGCATAACATTCATAAGAATATAGTTTACCAAAATATCATAGTCTAATGCAAAGATACTAAAAAGGAAATATTGAGATAGTATTCTTCAAATGACAATTCATAATTCTTAAAGATACTCCTAATCTAAAGTTGATCCACGGATGGCCAATATCCTAGCAAATGAGATGATTGGTTTGAGCTTTCCACCAACGATGGAGAGTAAGGTATGTCAATCTTAACTTCTTTACTCTTATTTCTCTTTCTCTTATTCTTTTTATTTACGGAGCTCATCATTTAATAGTGTAAGACGAATTGTAGAGTATGATGAGGATGAAAGAGTTTAGTATGTTTAGCAAGAACGAATCGGTAAAGACGAGTAATGAGTAAATGATACGATGAAGAGTAAGGTATGTCAATTTTAACTTCTTCACTCTTATTCCTCTTTCTCTCATTCTTTCTATTGATGGAGCTCATCATTCGATAGTATAAGATGAATTGTAGAGTATGATGAGGATGAAAGAGTTTAGTATGTTTAGCAAGAACGAATCGGTAAAGACGAGTAATGAGTAAACCATATGGAAGAGGACAATTGACTCTATTTTTGACACTCTCAATTTTATGGGCAATGAAGTAGGCAAGGTTAAAGTTTTGAGAGTTCTTAATATTATAGAGCATGATAGCAGAGCATGCATCTATGGAGCTCTTGTGAGTGTCGACATAAATGAAATTTTCTCAAACAATGAGTTCCTAATCCTTGATGTTGGGAGGAAGATTATCTCAAAGGATAATGGTAGGATTTGAGAAACTTTGATGACTTGATGAAATGAAAATGTTTTTAATGACATCTCTAATGTTTGGAAGATTAGTTTGATAAGAGACATGCTTTTCACGAGTAGTGTTTAAAAGTTCTAATGAGCATTCTCTTGAGAAGACACATGTTCCTTTGTATGGAATTTGAAGGACTTGACCAAATTTTTCGAGTGACATAATGAAATCCTTGTCTCGAATAGTGAAACCAATCGAGAGAGATATATCATGCACATTTTAGATTAGTTGAAATTTATGATATAATTCGATAATGAAACAAGGACAAATATGACCATTTAAGGTGGGGAGACAATCAAATTAAATCGATTTGAATTGATCAACGATGTCGTTGTCAAAGGTGAAGGAGGATTCAATGTGTCTTCCTTCATGAATGAAGCTATTTCGAAGAGTTTTTGGCATTGTTTGGAGTGGACCTCTGGTGATGGATTTTTGGTATGTAGGCTTTCGTTCTTTTGTAGTCGGGTTTCATCATTCCAAGCATAATCGAACCTAGTCAATTTATAATTAGAATATAGATAAATATGTTTAAGATAAGTTATGATATATGTATGTGATTCATGTATATGATGTTATTATACACACATGTTCATTTTGCTTTATCTCGTAAGTCAAATAAGTCAAGACAATACATTAATTATAAATCTTGAGGATTCATTTATGAGAGAATAATCATTTTTGATTTGTATTAACTATGTAGGTAGATGGTACAAAGAAAATCCCAAGTGTGAGTTTTTGTTTAAAACACATAACTTGGGGTTTTAGGCGAAAAATTGACTTTTGGTGATACACATTAAATGTGCATTTCAATTATAGAAGGATTAGTTGATCTATTATTTCAAATCTTTTTCCTTTTATGGTAATAAAAATAGGTATTTCAAAACAAAGATTTAGAAAAGAAAAACTTACAATTATGATTGTAGATGTCTTGAAATGTATGGATCTATCTTAATTATTGCTTGAAATGATGTTGGCGGGAATGCTCAATCTTGGGTGATATGAGAGGTAGGTGTTGGTGTATTATTGGAGGAGAAGGCAAGTGGTCCAACAATTTAAAAGTAGGGTATCCTGTTGACTCACGGATCCACCTAAATAACGTACGGATCTCGATATGGTGGATCCGTGGTCCGAAGGTCTCCAAAAATACGAACAGAGTTGATTTTTGAGCAAATTAATATATGGTGTTATGTTTTTAGCAATTGGAGTGTGTTATACTTACTATTAGGATTATGTGATATAATTTTCAGAGTCGACGTCCAAGTTTTGAGTGAACCGTGCAACTTGTCATGAATTTCCCGATGGAATTTCAACGTAGTCGATCCTACTAGGAGTGTGTTATTTTTTAAGCATAAGTTTTTACCAATACTAATAACACAATCATTTATGAACATTTAGACTTAACAAAACATCATCAACACAAGTGTGAGTTGCAATTCGATGACTGTCCTTTTCATCTTTTTCAATCAATTTTGTAATTTCGTGTATTGACCATACATGTAGACTTTGAAAATATCTATGGTCATGTTATTGATATTTTCTTTATCTAGTAAAATTCTAATCTCGATTATGTTCATGATCAAAAGTTTTGTAATTGGAACTAGTGATGAGAATTATCATCTATTGAATAATGAATAATTATTTTATTAGAGTTTTTGCTTATGATTATTTTTGGGATGATGAAGGATCACTATCCATGATAAGTTCCATAATTCCTAATCCTAACCTTAAATAATTGAATACTTCACGATTTAAAGGCTTAGTAAATATATCGGCTATATTATCTTCGGATGCAACTTTCTCGATAGAGATATTTCCCTTTTGGACATTATCGCGTAGAAAGTGATGACGGATTTCTATATCTTTAGTTCTAGAGTATTGTACGGGGTTTTTACTTAAGTCGATAGCGCCTTTATTGTCGCACATAATCGGAACGTCGTTGAGGCGTATGCCGTAGTCGATGAGAACTTGTTTCATCCATAATGCTTGTTGACATGCCTTTTTGGCGGAGACGTATTCGGCTTCGGTCGTGGAGATAGCAAGGGTCGTTTGTTTCTTAGCGAACCAAGATGTTAAACAACATCCCATGAACGTACAAATGCGACTAGTGCTTTTGCAATCAACATAATCGCCCGCGTGGTCGGAGTCGGCATAAACTATAGTTTCTATTCCGGTTCCTTTCGAATACCATAATCCTAAGTGACTAGTTCCTCTAATATACTTCAAATAAGTTTTTAGTTTTAGCTTATTTTCAAATAAATTTAGCTTACTTCTGATTTTTCTCAGCTTTTTTCCAAAGTCGAATAAGCCTTTCTATGGCTTAATCGATATAGATCTAAGCTCATAGATTATTGTTGGACCATAGAATTAGGCTTGCACTTTGTTGGGGCCACGTTTATAGAAACTGTTTGAGACCTATTTGTTAGAAAGAATTATAATGTGCTACATGTTAGTTAACTTGGGCCATTTAAATTGAATTGGGGTCACGACTGTTTGCAAAATCAAATCTGGCTCGAGTTTGAATTTTTGGATTGAGCTTGCAAGTATAATGTAGAAAATGTATTTAGTGATATATAATGTTACTGTTAACAGTTTCATTTGTTTTGCTATTTTACTTTTGGTACCGGTCTATTCATGAGGCGTGGAGCTTATGGGTTTAATAAGCTAAATAGAATTTTGATTATTTTTCTTTAGCTTATAAATGGGTGTTAATCCGTTTATTTGCGGGTCTTTAATTCGGTTCCATTTTCTATCCTTTTTCAATTAATTAGTATAACTTATTTTTTTCGTTCCATTATATATTTGCGTATTTGATTTTTGCCATGCTTAGTGTAGATTTATTTTTGTCGTTAAATGCTATGTTTGTTAAAATAATTTTCGTTATGAGTAGTGAGTAAATAACTTGTGTTTGCTAAGTGATTAGTGATTTGGAATTTAAGTGCGGTTTTAAAAAGGTTTAAAAAATTAATAGTCATTAGAATTTTCCAATTTACATACCGTTATTTACTTTTAATGCAATTTAAATACTTGTCATTTATTTTAAAAAGCATTTTACTTTACTTGTCATTTAATTTCTTGAAACTTGTTTTCTAAGGATTTTAATTCGTTAAACCTAAGCCCGCACTTAAGGAACATCTTTCACGTCACTTTAGCAAGCATATTTTGTCATTTATATTTTTAGATCAATTTTTGTTTAATTTTTAGTTTTTTAATCTTAGGTATTAAATATTAGAGTGTATTTTTAGTATAAAAATAGTTTAAAACCAAAACCAAAAACTTGAATGACAATCAAACTCGATTTACAACTTGAACGTAGATTTCCATCCACCTTTCGCCGAGGAAAACGATACCCGTGTTGATTACTTATTATTCTTTCCTAAGAATAATTTGTATGATACTTTGCTTACGTATACGTATATGTACTTCTATATATATATATATATAATATTTTGAGGTTATTTGAAAAACGCTTGTGGAAATACGCCTTATCATAATGCGCGCAGCCCGGGAAGGGAAAAAAAAAAAAATATAGTAATTTTTTAACTGATTGTTTAGTGTTCGTTGCCTTGAAGATCCTTTCTTCGTAAAGTTTATTTTTGTTCTTTAAAAATACATATATATATATATATATATATATATATATATATATATATAATATAATCTATATATATATATAAATCCAAAAATATTTTTCTTCTTATTTTTATTTTTATTTTTATCCTCTTTTATAAATATTAAAAAAAATATATACCAAAAATATTTTTCTTTCTTTTCTTATGTATTATTTCAAAATCTAAAAATATTCTCCTTTACCCTCTTATCCGTTTATTCCTTCCTTCTTATCTTCTATATTGTTTAATTTTTATGACGTCATTCAACCAACGCGAGTGTGGGGGTGTAGACAACCATGTGATGACTTCTATTGTTATCTATGTACGTGCCAACAGTGTGGTGTTAATCTTCTAGATGGAACTTGTTTAAATTGCACTTATGGCGATGGAAAGCCAGTCACTTGTTGTGGGTGTGAAGGCCCGTTAAAAGGTGGATTTTGTTCGTTTTGCGCATCGAGAAATGAAAATTCATTCGCTTATGATTCAAATTCGAATTATTTCAATAATGATCAAAATTTTTCGACTACACTCCACAACCCCGAACGAGACATACTTGTGCGAGTTTAATGTGGATAACAATTCTCATTATGGCAATGATTGGTCCACCACATTCTCGCTGTTTATGAGCAGGAAAAATTGTGATTCCTAATCAAAACTATAATGATAATTATTATTCACATAATATCACACCAATTTTTCTTTGTTGAGATAATTGCGGGGGGCCCTCACAAATAATAAAGACTTTCACAGTGTCAACCAGAACCAAAATTTAAGTATTTTCTAATTCTTTCGGTCTTGACCAGATTCAACCCTCGCAATTTTCTACCTTTCAACTTCTTGAAATCGAGAGGATTAATAAAGAGGAGCGTTTTAAAAAGAAAGACATGAGTATAGAAGAAATAATGAGTAAGAAGCGGTTGATTGATGACGAAATTAATGATATCACGAATGATTTGAGTTATAAAAGATTTCGAGGTGAGAAGATTGATGATGAATATGAAAGAGATCGTGAGATTAAAATTAAACAACTCTTGCAAGATTATAGTGGTTTGGACATTGAGATGCGGAAAAAGGAGCGCGTTTTAATGGAAGAAAAGTATCTTGCTGCTTCACAACGTATTAAATCTATTTGTAACAACAGGATGATTCTATTCCTTTGAGAGATATTATTGCTTGATATTCTCCATTTGTTGCTATCACATCTTCACCTCCCGTCTTACTACCTAGAGAACCCAGGTGAGGACTCTCTAATAAGGGGACGAGCATCTTGACACTATTCCTGAAAAGGAACCCTTGGATCAAAAATGCCCTTGGATTGCCAACTTGGCATTGTGGCCATGTGGGGTGAGTGGGAAGGTTTTGTCAAGTGGTTGATGGAGTGTTGCAGGGTAGAAGTATAGGAGCAAAACAGGGTGATGGCTGGTTTTGGTATTGGCGGGAGATTGGGAAAAGGTTTTATACAAGTTGGGTTGTGACAGAGGGAGGTTGAAGATGATTAAGGGTATGTTTGGTTTGTGTACAAGAAAAGCCCCTCCACATCTTTCTTCTTTTCATTCTCTTTTTCCCCTTTCTTTCTTTTATAAATGAAGTTTCCCAAATTGGCATAATCAGCCCCTGTGGTTGATTCTTTAATAATATAACTTAGGGGTTTGGCATTTTTGACCCCTCAAGTTATATTTTTCTTTGCTTTTTCTTCTCGGAGTTGACTTGACTTTGATTGGGCTTCGTCTTCACACACTTTTCCATCCCGTGTCCGGTTTTATCGCTTTTTGCTTGGTTTTTCCTCTTTTTGTGAGATATCCGTTCCTGCACAACACAATTAGCAAAACAAGCATATATTTGGCATTTTGAGTCCGTTTTTGGTTATTTTAGCTCGTTTTTAAAGGTAAAAGGTATGTGTAATTAAGCGCATACCATGACTCGATGCCACCGGGCATTGAGATCGACGACTATAACTCGGAAGGGGATATTTGTTTTCTTGAAGAATTGCGTAGCAGTGACTCCCCTCCCCTTCCCGAAAATGAGTCATTTTCTCTTGATCATTTTGATGATCCATCTCTTCCCCGTCCTCCTCCAGAACCACCGGATGTTGAGATTTGCTTTAATTTTGAACCCGATGCGGGTGATTTCAATAACAAAGTGGTGGGTGACATTTCTGAACATGATGTTCTTATGCCTAATCTTTTACCTACCCAACCCACCCTTTGTCTAGTGTTTGACATTTTGCTCCCGTTTTCATCCGAAAACGAGGACAAACTGTTCAAACCTGGTATTTTCTCTTCTCCTTTCTTATCTCATCGGGCCAAAATCACTTTTGATTTTTTTGAAAACCCGATGATGATTTTTGGAGGGGACATTCCTCACTTGGATGTCCCATATCTCCATTTCTATCCTCCTTGACCAAGCTCAAATGTGAGGGATCGAGTCAGGCTCAAGACTCGGTTAACAAAAATAAGCGCTTCTCGGGAGGCAACCCGTGTCTTTTCTTCTTTCTATTTTCTTTTCTTAATAAATAAACGTGTGATTTTATAGCCTAAGTGTGGGGGCGTGCTTTTTTCTATGGTTTGTGGTATCGTTTTTTGCAGGGTTCCTTAAGATCATGAAGACCCGTGCTCGTTTTCAATCCTCCAATCGTCCGGTCTTCGATCTTTGCTTATTTGGGAATCCTTAATCTTGATCATGAATATTATTGTGCTTCCCTTTTCACACTTGGAATTTTTTGCATTTGCCTTTTTCATTCCCAAGTGTGGGGGTAAAACCCGATATTTTTGAACATTGAGGCCAATGTTCCATTCTAAGTGTGGGGGGGATTTCTATCGAAATGTGATCATACCTGTGCCTTGCTGTGTCCCGTGCAACCCCGTTTTGACCAAAATTTTAAAATTTTTATTGTATTATTATTATTTAAAAAAAATGATTAAAATATAAATATATAGTAATAAGTAGGCCCGTAGAATTAGGTAGCTTTTGATTTGACTGAGTTTAAAACTCTAGCTTTCCCCTTAGCTTTTTAGACTTAGCGTTTGCTTAACTTTAAAATTTTGCAAAGAACGAAAAATGATAGTGTTAAGTAGAAGTTGGATGCTAAACAAGGATTATTTGGAAATCTTAAGAGCTCATGTATGTAATTTGTCGCTTTTCCTCCCGTAAGCTTCTAATTTGACTAATAATACGTGCTATCTTTGAAAATTAGACTTAAATCAACTATTTTTGAATAAAGAATGTAGTCGATATCAATAAATTTAGTCTTAGTTCAAATTTATATTTAAATTTTCTAAAAATGTATTTTCTCTTCGATTAATGTTGCAAATAAATAAATAAATAATTAATAAGTAGAATAAATATCTTCGCCAGATTACTTCATCCTTGTCGGAGGCGTGGCCGATGTTGAAGTTCTCGTATAAGGTGGGGCCGGTGTCATAATAGTAGAATAACCTCTGTCGACTCGCTATTGATTGTGGCTTCGAGATAAAAGGCACCGGTGATATATTATGATTATAGCAAAAAATTGTATGAAAAAAAATATAATAATGATAATAATCCAAGGTCGAAATATGTTTGCTACATCGTGTCGGAGGCGTGGCCGATGTTGTAGCCTTCTAAAGGACCGAGGTTTAATAGTTTATGTTGCTTAGTAAGTGGAAAATTATTTTTATTAAATTTAAATATGCTTTTGGACTAAGACTAATTCGTTTTATGATTGTGATTTTTCAAATAAGATATGTGTAAACGGAAAACCTTAGAGATTTTGAAACCGAAGGTCCGTGAGTCCCGATACTAGTCTCCGTGAGGTGTCAAAAGCCCGGTCACTTAGCCGATGAGGTTGGGATGTGCCGAGACGAAAATCGCTACATGGGATGATCTCGCCTTCAAAATCAATCTTCTCGGGTGGAACGTGAAACATAGTTTTTGCATAAACGTTGATCCATGGTTGAAATTCGAAATAGCACATTCACCTAATAATTAATAATTGTCGGGAGTGAAAAGTTCACAAGTTGCAAATATGAGTAGTGTTAGCATCTATACTTGTATTTAACGGTGATTTCGTTTTAAGCTTAGTTTGGGGATTGTGAAAAGTCAAGGATGACGAACTCCTATTCTTAAGTTTTTTAAAATAAATTCTATAGAAATTGTTATCTTAATTTTAGTTATTTAATAAGTGGTTAAAATGGGGGTGCTTGCGAATTGAATGATTTTTGAACCTTTTGATGGACCTTTTCTGTTCTTGTTTGATTGTGAGGGGGTCATAAGTTAAAAGGGGATAAAGTTATTTATTTTCGGGTATTGTTTTATTTACATTGCGTGAGGGACCAGCAATGGTTTAGTGTGGGAGAATTTGATGAACGCTAAAATACACATCTTTTATAACCCAGAAAACACTATAAAAGGACTAAAAACACTAAAATATGATTAATTATGTTGCAAATATGTTTGGTTTGTGATTTTATGTCTTACAAGTACAAAGGATTGAAAACAAAGCAAAAAACGGTAAAATTCGGGTGACTTTTGATGACGTTTTCACGTTTATCGAGGTTCAAACGAAGTCGTGAATATTCCTCGATCACACCATTGGAAAGAGCACGAAAAAACGAGTCCAACGATACCAGCCTTTTATATTTAAACCTTTTTATTTTGAACATTTTTCGTCCCTGTTTGAACCTTTAGTTATAATGGACCAGACCAAGTTAAAATGGGCTTATATATTAAATTTTGCATATCATTATATGAGGCTATGCTTGGCACAGCGGTAGTGTGCATAGCCTCTTATCCAAGAGGTCACCGGTTCGAAATATGCTGAGGGTTTATCCCCTCGTTGCCACGTCAGCGACACGTGGCTGCCACGTGGGCTGACATGTCAGCAAGTGGGTCCCACCTGCTGACGTGGCAGCTGACACGTGGCGATCCGACCCTGACCATGACCCGACTTGACCCGGTCCTTGACCCGACCCATGACCCGACTTGACCCGGCCGAATACCCAATCTTGACCGACGTTGACCGGTGGTTGACCGTCGTTGACCACCACCGTTGACCGGTGGTCCGGCGGCGTTGACCACCACTGTTGACCGCCACCGTTGACCGGTGGTCCGGCGGCGTTGACCGGTCGTTGACTGGCTGATGTGGACGGACCCACATGCCACGTGGCACCACTCAGGTGGTGACACGTGGCCATCTAATGATTGGTACGAGGTACTGTGCAGGTACGAGGTCAGCTGACATGTCAGTACGAGGTGGCAGGAGACGTCAGTACGAGGTATTGTTACGAGGTGGCAGGAGACGTTAGTACGAGGTATTGTTCAGGTGGCGGCTGGACCAATCAGATCGTGACACGTGGCACTGGCGTGTGTGAGTATGAGGTGTGCGTGTGTCAGTACGAGGTCAGGCGTGTATGGATCCGTGCCAATCATTGGCAATCATGAGGCGGTTGGTGGAGTGAAAAAAGACTATAATACCCCCAGATCTAGCAATATGAGTGGTGGAGTACTTGAAAGGATGAAATTGCCCCTCCCACTTGGAGGCTATAAATGGAGCACGCAGCAGCTGTTTGAAAGATTAGAAAGGAGTGTATTTTTAGTTTATTTCAAAATAGAGTAGTATAATTTAAGGTAGTATAGATTAGCTTATTATAACTTTTTGTAAAAGCTTTTTAAAGCTTATTAGTTTTTTGTAATAATCACTTTGAGCTTATTTATGAAGAACTTTTTTATTAAGGTTGGTTTTATTAGTGCTTTTTATTCTATTTTAATGCTTATTTTTATGCTTATTTTTCTACATCTTTTTCTTTTGCTTATTTCCAAATAAGCTCATGCTTATAGCTTATTTTTTGGATCCGTTCTCTTAAGCTTATATTCTAATAATCTAATTTCATTGCTTATTTAGACTAGCTTATTTTATATTATATTTGATTTATAGCTTTTCGAGTTAGCTTATTCTAGCTTAATTTTCGATTGCTTGTTTTTTCTAGCTTAATGTTTTTATCTTATTTTTTCAAAACCTTTTAATTTAGTTTTCAGTTTTTTTTAGTCTTATTGAAATAGCTTAATCATTTAGATCTAGTTTAATAAATAGTTTTAAAAGTAGTTTATTAGATTAAATCTAGTTTTTTTTTATAGATCTAGTTTTTATAAAAGTTTTAAAATAGCTTATTAGTCTAGATCTACTAGCTTTTAGCTTTTCTATTTCAAAATACTTAATATTTAGTATATAAAGTTTGTAGCTTTATTAACTAATTAGTTATATAAACTAATAAAGTTTTAATCTTTAGTGTTTAATTAAGTTTATAAGATCGGGTTATTTATATTCGTCTCCATTTTCTTCAATCGGGTTATTCTTTCTTTTCCTTCTCTCTTATTAGTAGTTGTATCTTATTATTTAGTTTAAAAATGTTTATGCTTATTAGAATGATTGTTGCTAGTGAGTAGTTTAATTAGTGCTTGTTAAGTGATATAATGATTTGGAAATTAAGTGTGGATTTATAAAAGGTTTAGTTGATTAATAACCTTCGATTATTTAGATTTGTAGTTTGAATCGGAAAAATAGTCACACTACACATCTAGTAATTAGTATCTTTTTAAGAGGTTTTTGTCAATATAAGCTAACGTTGTGAGATAATTATCTTTTATAATGAAATGAATTCGTTAAGTAAAACCTTAATTCACACTTGATGGACTCACACTTGATGGACTTTTCACGTCACTTAGCAAGCATTATCGTCTCTTAAATATCTTTTTGATCATTTAGCTTTAAATTTGGTAGTCTTATTATTAGTATTTTTAGATTGGTAATTTTTAGTGATTAAAATTACTTTTAAAACCAAAACAAAAATATTTGATATTCAAGCATCAAACAAGATACTTTCGTGGATTTCAAATTCATCTCTCGTCGGGATACGACATCCGGAGGATAAACTATTACTTTTCCTAAAGTAATTGTCATATCTAACTAGATACTCTCTATACTATTACTATTTGAGATATTTAGTTATATATATTTTTATATATACTATTTTATCAAATCAGTTTTTGGCGCCGCTGCCGGGGAGATGTGTACAATTTTCCCGAGGTGTTTGTAGTTAGTGCCTTGAAGATCCTTTCGTCTTGAAAGTTTATTTTCGTATAAAAAATAGATAAAAACCAAAAATATTTTTCTTTCTTATTTTTATTTATATCTTAATTAAAATACCAAAAATATTTTTCTTTTACTTTTATCTTAAAAATAAAAATCCAAAAAAAATATTTTCCAATTTTCTATTTTCTTTAAAAATCCAAAAAAATATTTTTCTTTTTAGTGCGTGAGCACTCGTTCTTCTTCTTCTTCTAATCTTATCCCTCCTTTCTACGATCACGAAAGTGTTATTCGAAATCGACGAAGGAATCTTGGTGATCCTTCACTTTTGCTCGATTTTGAAGAAATTAACATGAATCCAAATAACGTTCAAGGACCGCCTCCTGCGGGTCCTCCGCCTCAAAATCATAATGGTCCACCGGGACTTAATAATCATATGCCAGCTCCCGATTTACGTACAATGGAGGAGCTGTGCCAGCCTACAATGAATGGCCGGGACGGACCGATCGCTCCGGTAAACATTCAGGCGACTGATTTCGGACTAAAGAATCATATGATTCAACAAGTTCAAAATAGTTGTCAATTTCACGGGTTTCCGGGTGATGATGCAAATAAGCATCTTGATAAAAATTTAATCGTCACCTAGAGTATGAAGCAGAACGGGGTCACCGATGACGCCCTTCGCTTATACCTCTTTCCGTATTCATTGACGCATCATGCCACCGCATGGTTTGATCGTCTCCTGAAAAATCCGATCCATACGTTTCAAGAGATGGCATCAAAATTTCTTTCGAAATATTTCCCTCCTTTTATGGTGACGAAGGTAAGAAACGATATTAGCAATTTCGTTAGCTTTCGAATGAGTCATTATTTGAA
>BQNB010015484.1:0-26808 GCA_026074375.1 Tanacetum coccineum
GGCA
Organism: Tanacetum coccineum; assembly: GCA_026074375.1. Lineage (NCBI taxonomy): Eukaryota > Viridiplantae > Streptophyta > Magnoliopsida > Asterales > Asteraceae > Tanacetum > Tanacetum coccineum. Next base: position 5 of record BQNB010015484.1, read on the forward strand.
TTCTTAAGTCCTTTATAAATGGGATAGAAAATCTAGTAGATCACAAGGTTAAGGTGATTAGATGTGATAATGGGATTGATTCAAAAACAAAGAAATGAATCAGTTCTATGAGATAAAGTGTATTTTGAGACAATATAGTGTAGCTAGAACTCCTCAACAAAATGGAGTTGCTGAGAGGAGAAATAGGACACTAATTGAGGCTGCTAGGACTATACTAGCTGATTCTAAGTTGCCAACTACTTTTTGGACAGAAGCAGTTAATACTGCTTGCTATGTGCAAAATAGAGTGTTAGTAGTTAAACCTCATAACAAGACCTCATGTGAACTTTTTGATGGTAGAACACCAACTTTAAGTTTTATAAGACCATTTGGCTGTCCCGTTACCATTCTTAATACCATAGATCACTTAGGAAAATTTAATGGTAAGGCTAATGAAGGTTTCTTTATTGGATACTCTTTGAATAGTTAAGCCTTTAGAGTATTCAATAGTAGAACAAGGATAGTGGAAGAAAACTTGTATATTAGGTTTAGTAAGAATACACCTAATGTTGGCTATTTGATATTGATGCACTAACAAGAATAATGAATTATGAACCAATTGTTGCAAGAACACAGTCTGATGGTTTTGCAGATACAAAAGCAAGTGATAATTCAGGTCAAGCTAGAAAGGAGACAGAACCTTTGTCAAAGATACATTTTTGCTACATTAAAGTAACTGCTGATCCACCATATTCCCAAGATCCAAAGAGTTCTCATGATGATGGATCCAAACCTTCAAGTGATGATGGAAAGAAGGTTGATGAAGATCTAAGAAAAGATAGTTAATGTAAAGATCAAGAGAAGGAAGATAATGTTAACATCACTAACAATGTTAATACTGTCAGTTCAACTGTTAATGCTGCTGGCACAAATGAGGTTAATGTTGTTGGTGGAAAAACAAGCATTGAACTTCCATTTGATCCAAATATGCCTGCTTTGGAAGATGATAGCATATTTTACTTCTCAAGTGATGATTAAGATGATGGTGCACAAGCTGACATGAACAATTTGGATACAACAATCCAAGTCAGTCCTAATCCAACTAGAAGAATTCATAAAGATCATCCTCTTGATCAAGTGATTGGAAATTTGCAATCAGCTACACAAACAAGAAAGATGTCAAAGAATTTGAAGGAACATGGGTTTGTTAGTACTATTCAACAAAGAACAAACCATAAAGACCTTCAAAATTGCTTGTTTGCTTGCTTTTTATCATAGGAAGAACCCAAAAAGATAATTCATGCATTGAAAGATCCAAGCTGGATAGAGGCTATGCAGGAAGAGCTTTGACAATTCAAGTTACAAGAAGTTTGGACTTTAGTGGATTTACCAAATGGAAAAAGGGCTATAGGCTCTAAATGGGTTTTCAAGAATAAAAAGGATGATAGGGGAATTGTGATAAGAAATAAAGCAAGATTGGTTTTGCTCACGGGTACACACAAGAATAACCGGATTTGACTTATGATGAAGTCTTTGCCCCTGTTGTAAGAATTGAAGCAATTAGGCTATTTTAAGCTTATCCTTTCTTTAAAGATTTGTGGTGGTATCAAATAGAATGTAAAGAAGTTTTTTCTCAATGGGAAGATTGAAGAAGAGGTGTATGTATGTCAACCACCAGGATTTGAAGATCCATACTTTCTGATAGAGTATACAAGGTTAAAAAAGCACTGTATGGACCAAACATCAAGCTCCTAAGCTTGTATGAAACCTTATCAACAGAATCTGATAGACATTAGGATTTCAAAGACGGAAAATTGACAAGACCCTTATTAATGGGGGGGGGGGGGGGGGGGGGGGGGGGGGGGGGGGGGGGGGGGGGGGGGGGGGGGGACAGTAAAAGGTATAAAAGTGAATTTTTGCTGGTCCAAGTTTATGTAGATGATATCATCTTTGGTTTAACAAAGAAGGAGCTATGCATTGCATTTGAGAAGTTAATGCATGAAAATTTTCAGATGAGTTCTATGGGAGAACTTACATTCTTCTTGGGATTACAAGTGAAGCAGAAGAAGGATGGCATATTTATTAGTTCAAGAAAAACATGTGCCAAATTTTAAAGAAATTAGGATTACAGAAGTTAAACTGCAAGCACACCAATTGGAAACTCAAAACCTCTACTTCAAGATAAAGATGGTGGAAGAAGTGGATGTTCATATATTAGGTCATGATTGGTTCAATTGATGTATCTACATCTTCAAGACTGTCATCAAGTTTGTAGTGTGTGCTTTGCTAGATACCAAGTCAATCTAAAAAAAAAAGGTTCACATCTTCATCTGTGAAAAAGATTTTTTTAGAGCAATTAAAAGTACAACCAAATTGGGCCTTTGTATCTAAAGATTCTCTTTTGAATTGGAATCATATACTATAGTGATTATTTTGGAGTCAAGCTTGGATAGGAAGTCAACAACAGAGGATTTCAATTCCATGATGTAGATTAATATCAGGCAGTACAAAAATTAAGATCGTGGTTGAAATTCCCACAACAGACAGCTGAGTAATGTGACTGCTTCAAGTTGTTGTGACAAAGTGCTTTGGATTCAGAATCAACTACTTGATTATGGGTTACACTTTTATGTCATACCAAATCTTTAATGACAATAATAGTACTATTATGCATAATAAAAAAATCTGTTTTTTCATTCAAAACAAAGCATATAGAGATCAGACATCATTTTATAGAGATTGCAATGAAAGAAATTGATTCAAAAGATCAAAATTCATACTGACAAAATGATGCATATGGCTTATTGATTGTTAGGTTTTTAAACTATATATAATACATATATAATATATAATGAAATATAAAATATATATAGTAAGAATAGTCTAAAAACACAAATCAATAAAACCGAGAAGTAGTATAGAATGTTCCCGGGTCGTTTATCCCCAACGAGGCTGGACTGGAGAATCGATACAGTCGGAAGATTGGAGTTTGAATGAGAGAAATGATTTGAGAGTGTGGAAAGCTAAGTTAAACAATAACAAACAAAAACGATTAAGAAAAACCTAAAAAATTATGAAATTAAACGAGAGCACGAATCCCGAACAAGGGGTCCAAAACCTAAAATATTAAAAATTAGCCCTAAAAAGAAATTTTTACTTCTTAACTACTCAATGGACCTAATAACAAAAAAAAACATGAAAAAGACTAGACTAAAAACGGAGGTCGTTTGACCCAAAAACGAGTCAAGACAAAATCCGCACCCGGGACCCGTTCTTTAAAAAACAAAAGTTTACAAAATTAACCCTACGAAAGTTTTTATATTTTTCCTACGTAGTATATGACTAAAGAAAATTTTCTAAAAAAAGAAAAATATTTTTTTGATAATTTTTATATTTTTTTAAGAATATTTAAAACTATAACGGAAATTAAATTATAAAAAATACTAAACTAATTTTTAAAAATTCTGAAAATTTGTTTTTTTTTTACCTAGAATACTTTACACTAAACTAGCCTACAAAAAATAAAAACCCAAAAATGAGCTATAAATAGAGCTCGAAATAACTGGAAACGAAGATGACAAAACTAGCTTTATAGCTTTAAAGGATTAATAACACCCTTTAATAACTAATGTGCCCAAAGAGACATTCAAAGAAAAGACCCAAGGGCACCGCGGATAAGTGATTGTTAAAAAAAGGGGTTAATGGAGGTATAGGCCCGGTTCGAGTCTTGCGTACCCGGTTTCACCTTATCACCCCTTTTTTTTACAAAAACTTTTCAAACACACCTTTGTTAAGCATCTTGGGCTTAACATTTACAAATATGACTTTTTTAAAATGCTTATGAATAAGCTAAAAAGGGCTTTTGTCTTGTGACAGTACTTAACTTAAAGCATAAGCTTAATGTGGCTTTTTTCCCTTGACTTTTAAACTACTAAGCTAACATTGAACACATAAGCTACGAAAGGGATTATCTAACTTATCCAAATAAGCACAATGAGATAAAATCTACAACTAAATAAGCCTGAAACGGCTTAAACTAACAAAAGCTTAAATAAGCTTAGAAGCAAATATGGCATTTCTATTTGGCTATTAACACTCAATAAGCAAAGAAAGGACTACTAAGCAAAGAACAATAGAAAACCAAGTTAAAAAAATAAAAGTAAAAGGAATAAAAAGTTATGACTAGAAAAGCCTCCTAATAAGCTAGAAAAAGAAAATAAGCAATTTACTAAACTTAAAACTAAATGAAACAGTCGAAAAAAGCTACTTTGGGCTTAAATAAAGCTACTTAGTCAAGGCTTCTTAAAGTCTACAAAGATAGGGCTTAATAAAAGAGCTTATTGGCTTTTTAGAAAAGCCAAAAGCTTGGGCTGAAGTTAACAAATAAGCTAGAAAAATAGGCTTGAAAATGGTGTCTAGCACCAGGGGAAATAAACAAAAAAGGAGGACTTATTTTGACAGCTTAAAATAAGCTGTCAAATAAGCTCAAAATAAAAAGAATTAAAGACAGAAGAGTATGGCATAAGTTGAACTAAATGCTCAATTTATTAAAGCCTCTTGAAAACACTTCAAAGTTGCTGATTTTTACAAAAGAAATAGGTGAGTTATCTTTTGAAAAACTTGCCTAATTTCATATGTGAAAAACTTAAAAAAATGTTGACAGATTTGACAAAGTTAAAAGAGACTTAACCTATTGGATTTTTACTCTAAAAAAGATAAAGAAAACAATATTCTTAAGCTAGTTTTAACAGCTTAATCAAATAAGCACTTTGACCACAGTTTGAAAACCAAGATTTTGGATACTTATGAGAGAAACTTAAAAATAGTTTAAAAGCCTAAGAGCTTGGAAAAACAGACTCAAATTAGCTTAGAGACTTAAGCCAAAGTTAACCAATTGTCCCCAACCCATACCATTGCATTTTTGACCCATTTTGGGCTTATCCCAAACACCCCTTTAACTTTTTAAAGAGCTTTTAAGCTAAGTTTGTAAAGTTTAAAGCCAAGATTTTGAAAAATAGATAATCAACAGACAATATTAAGCAATATTAAACACAATAACAACTGGAATAAGCACAAAAGCAATAAGCAGTTTACAAGCTATACTTGACAGATTTAAGGAAAACATAAATAAATAAGACAAAAGCAATTCAAAGGCATTTATGAGCATAAGGAAACATTATTAAGCACAAAGGAAGCAAAAATAAGCAGATGAATAAGCTAATGAACAGTACTTAAAAAATGTAAAATAGAGTATACCTTGATCCTTGCTCAACACATGAGTAAAGTCAACCTAAATAAGCTCTAAAACTACCCGCTGTACTAAACAACCCAATGAGCCATCCATCTTTGCTCATTCATCCTTTAGCTATGATCAAACAGTAACCCGTTTTTTCTTTTGAATTTTTCTTAAATTTTTGTATAAAGGTTAAAAAAAACAAATTATAAAAAGACTTGTATTAATAGCTTATATGACTTTTAAAGAAACACAATGTAATATAAAACTTAGAACACAATGTTTTAAGGTAATTAGCAGGAATTTATCATAAAAATAGGAATGCAAGTACATCAAAGTTAAATGAGTTACACTAATAAAGACTAAACTGAATTTTTAAAGATTACACAAAAAAAGGGAGGCTAACTTCAAAAAAAACTCCCTTTGCCACAATGGCTTACAACAGCTTATATAGCAACGAGCTAGGGTTTGCACTCCTCTTCTTCTCTCCTTGGTGTCTCTTTGTAAGACACAAAAACTGCCTTGTGTGCCTTGTTGTGATGTGTAAACACAAAGTTGAATCCTGGCCCTATGGTTATGCGTGGTCCACTCATTTGATCTCACCTTTGATCGAATTGTGGAATTAGGATTGCCAACGGAATGATAGCCCAAGTGGGGGTGGGGTTTAGTTATGGTGATGGTTTTGGATGGATGTGGGGAGTCAACGAGGTTGACATTGACAGGATGTGGGGTTTGAAGGTTTGGCGAGAAATGTGTGGGAGGGATGTACAGTAGTTTCAAACGGGGGTGAGGGTTTGGGTTATTGTACATGTTGAGAATCCCTCATAGGTATAGATGACTTCGCAAATTTCGTCCTTGTTTAATAACTTTTTGGAAACTGGCAGAAAATACCCCCGTGGTCTATAAGTTTATTACACACAAGTCCTTTGTGTGTATAACTTTTCTAGGGATTGCAGAAATGACCTTGTGGTATCTCTTTGGGAAATGGTCTAGAATGAGTCCTCACAATCATTTCCTTTAATTTCTTCATTAAATAAGGTTTAGGGACTAGGCAGGTTTGACCCTAACCTTATTTTTCTTCACTTGTGCTTCGATTTGTCGGGTTGACTTTGTGCTTTTTCAGATTTGGGCTTGACTTGACCCTTTGTCTCTCTACGCTTTTCCATTCCGTGGTCCGGTATTTTGTCGTTTTGGCTTCGTTTTCATCCTATTCATTAGATATCCGTTCCTGCACAACACAGTTAGCAAAAAGCATATTTTGGCAATTTAAGTCCGTTTTGCTTATTTTAACTTTTTTAAGAAAGGTAAAAGGTATGTGTATTATAACACCAGTACCAAAATCCCCCATACTAAGGTATTGCCGTGTCCTCACGCAAAGCTATGAAGTAAGCATTTTAGAAAAACTAAGAATCATCATCACCCTCAGACTAATAAACTTGGGATAAGGTAGCTAAGTGTTCATCGAGGAGTTAAAGAACTCCTAATTTTTAGAAAATCCTCGTCTTACCTTTTTTATATATATTAATAACTAGAAAAGTAGCTAAGTGTTCATCGAGGAAATTAAAGACTCAAGAGTTTTGAAAATCCCCCCTTTACCATTTTTTGTATGTACACCTATTCTACCATTTTTTTTTTGTATTTTCAGTTTTCTAGAACGTTTTGACTTTCGTTGTTTAATAGCTTTGAGGGATTATAGAACAAGATGCATTTCGATCCGAGAATGCCCCTAAAAGGATAAGTTCATCGTTCCCGACTTTTCACTTATTCCAAACCAAGCTTAAAACGAAATCACTGTTAAGTATGAGCTAAGATGCTAACACTACTCATATTTGCAATTTGTAAACTTTTCACTCCCGACAATTTACATCTTTAATGTGTATGTGCTATTTTGAATTTCAACCATGGATCAATGTTTGCAATATTCTATGTTTCACGTTCCACCCGAGAATAATGAGTTTAAAGGCGAGATCATCCCATGTAGCGACTTTCGTCTCGGCACATCCCAACCTTGCGGTTAAGTGACCAGGCTTTTGACACCCCACAGAGACTAGTATCGGGACTCACGGACCTTAGGTTTCAAAAACTCTTAGGTTTTCTGTAAGCACATAGCTTAAAATATAATAGCCAAAGTTCAAAAGCATATTCGAGTTTAACAAAAAGAGATCTTTTATTTATACTTAACATTAACTATTTACGCAATTGTAATCTTCGACCTTTTAGAAGGCTGCAACATCGGTTGTGAGCCGGCAAGATGCAGCAAACTTTTATCAGTCTCGGATAATTATTACTATGGGTTTTCTTTAGAAGGCTGTAACATCGGTTGTGAGCCGGCAAGATACAGCAAACTTTTATCAACCCACAGTTTATATTTATTATATTTTTGCATTTTTCATCATTTTTTTTTATATTGGGAAAACGTCTTTTTGAAAAATTCAAGTATAAATTTGAACTAAGTCTAAAGTTTTTGCTATATACTATATAAAAATTATTGATTTAAGTTTAATTTCCAAAAGTAGCACGTATATTAGTCAGGTTAGAATCTTATAAGAGAGAAAGCGACAAATTACACTCATGAGCTCTTAAGATTTCCAAATAATCCTTGTTTAGCATCAAATTCATACTTAACACTATCATTTTTCATTCTTCGCGAGTATTCGCGAACGCTTAGCCTAAAGGTTAAGGAACAAGCTAGAGCTCAACACGCTCGATCGAGTCAAAATTTATTCTTATTCTACCCAGTAGGAAAGTCAAAATTATGACAAAACACTTATTTTATTTTTGAAAATTTTTAAATTTTTTCATTTTTTTGAAATTTTGGTGGTAAAAACGGGATTACGTGATAACAACGGCTGCAGGCAAAAATCAAATCGAAGATCCCCCCCATACTAGAATGAAACATCGTCCTCGATGTTTTACGAAGGGTTTCTACGTAAATCCTAAGCCGTTTATGAAGTATGCTTAAAGATAAACGTTAGTCGATAAGATTAGGATATCGGGATTCCCAAATGAAGCTGAGGATTGTGAAGCTCTTGTGATCGAAGGACAAATAGCACGAGAGACTTCAAAAATCCGGGACATCCTGGACAATACAGCACAAAACACAACACACGGAATAGGAAAGAGGAAAGCATTCTCACAACAATTAAACACTTATTAGAAGACTAGCATACTGAAAAATTAAGATAAGCATGGGGTGCCTCCCACGAAGCGCTTGTTTAGGGTCACTAAGCTTGACCCAATTCCCTGAATTCAGTTGTCCTTAGGGAATGTTTGGAGGTCAGGGATATCCATAGCAGAGATATCACCTCCAAAGTAGTGCTTGAGACGATGACCATTTACTTTGAAGTTTGGCCCGGAGTTCTGAGATAACTCAACGGTGCCATATGGAAAAACTTGAGTAATGGTAAATGGTCCTGACCAACGGGATTTTAGCTTGCCGGAGAAAATTTTCAATCTTGAGTTAAAGAGGAGGACTTGATCACCGACGTTGAAAACGCGGTTTTTGATCTTTGCGTCATGAATTCTCTTAGTTTTCTCTTTGTAGATCAAGGAATTTTCATAGGCTTGATCACGCAGTTCACTTAATTCATTGAGCTGAACTTTGCGTTGATCACCCGCTGTTTGGAGATCGAAGTTTGCATTTTTAAGGGCCCAGTAAGCTTTGTGCTCCAACTCAATCGGTAGATGACATGCCTTTCCATATACAAGCTTGTACGGAGTACACCCGATGGGTGTTTTGTAAGCTGTACGGAAGGCCCAGAGAGCGTCATCTAGCTTGTCCGACCAAGAGGCACGGTTTTCGCCCACTGTCCTTTCAAGAATTCTTTTTAAACCACGATTTGATACTTCAACCTGCCCACTTGTCTGGGGATGATACGCGGTGGAGAGACGATGAGTGACTCCATATTTAAGCATGACCTTTGCAAACTGGTCATTGCAAAAATGTGTTCCACGATCACTGATGATGGCACGGGGAGCACCAAATCTGGCAAAGAGAGATTTAAGGAATTTGCAAACTACTCGGGCGTCGTTGGTGGGGAGCGCCTTTGCTTCAACCCATTTTGACAGATAGTCGACAGCCACAAGTATGTATTTGTTGCCTTTGGAAGATGGGAAGGGTCCCATGAAGTCGATGCCCCAAACGTCAAAGATTTCACAAACTTGGATGGAATTTTGAGGCATCTCATCCCTTTGTGAAATTTTTCCTTGTCGTTGGCACGAGTCACAATTTTTAACCAACTCGTGTGCATCCTGAAAACGACCCGGTAATCACTTACTGGCTTACGTATTATATTTTCGTGTAGATTTTTACTTTAAATCTTTGTCCTCAAGGGTTTTTAGTAAATCTCTTTATACTTTGAATATTATTACGTATTATAAAAATATACAATACCAATACCCTTGTAAGGCTTTCCATGGACATAAGATTGAAAATTAATTTAGGAAAATCTATCAGTGTGTCAAGATGCAAACAGTTTTTATGACACACCAACAATTTTATCTTTTTTTTTAAATTTATCCGTCAATTCATAAGGTGGACCGAATCGATATCTAGTGTCACAAGTTTGATCCATATAGGATCTCACAAGTCACCTACCGCAGAGCTTGTTTGATCTTGGCTCTGGAAGGATTTGCATCGTCATTGTGAGTACTTTTTAGGTATCCAACTGATGTTTTGGCAAAATCACAAGGATAATGCGTAGGACTCTTGATATAGTTCTTGTTCTCACATTATGTAAATTAGCAAGCATATTTTGGATAAGTGTCCTAATGAGATTTATGGATGATCTCTTTTAGCTCTAGACTCAATAGTGTACATTTGGTTTTAGTAATCGGAGGCTGAAGGAGACTGCCACCTTTTCAATACCAACTAACTCGTAGTGAAAAAGTCGATAGAAATGAGTGTAATCTCTGTGAGAAATGAAACAAGAGTCTTTTGAGAGACCTTGAGTAGCCGGGGAGGGTTGTGCTTTGCGCACTAGGTCCATGATGACTGTCTTCAATACCAAACAACATCTTAGTGTTTCTGAAAGTTTATGTATTGACCCGGTTTCTGCCTAAGTGTAAGGAGGGCTTCTTTCTTTTCACCCTTTATCTTAACTTTTCTTTTTAATTCTTCAACACCTTCAGTGCTTACCGAGACTTCATGACTAATACCTTGTTGGGTTTGTTCCAGTACTAGCTCCATCTCAGTCGGCACTATTCCCTTATTCTCACTTTTACTCCTTTTTTATATCATCCCTAAGGACTTCTACACTGTCTAGTGGATTGTCCCTGGGTAGATCCCTCCGGTTCTGGCTAGATCGTGAGAATGAATACCTAATCTTAATCACCTTATAACTCCAAGTAATTACAGACATGGTCGATCTTTGGTATTGTTCTCAGCCTTAAAACCATTTAAAAACATCGATCAAGGTACATTGATATAAATCAAAACATTTAGTACCTCAATTTTTTACCATTTAGAAATGCTCCCTCTGCATATGTGCATCGATAACCGAAAATGTTTAGCGCATACGAGGACAGGAGTTCACACTTGAGTCTTAATGATCACATTATACAAGTTATATATATTTTAATCACATTTTCTCTCCTTATCAAAAATGTCAAATCATTTGATATTTTAGATATCAATTGATTCAAATATTATGCTTTCGGGGAGAAAAATGTTCTAATTATATATCAAGCCTATTAATAGAACATTTTAATGCTCCCCCTCAAATTATAAGGGTATAATATGGTGTTTGAGTACGTTAAATTTGATTTTTTTTGAATTTACTAAGATATTCTTGAAAATTTCGTACTCAAACACTATTTTTGCCTAATATTAGTCTACACTATTAATTCACATATTCACAAGATTGATAATTAAGAAATAATGACCTAAAATATAGTTAGACAAGATATGACTAAGTCATATTGTCCGTCCAACCTGTCTGATCCATACACTCTTCCACCAATGAACTTCTCCAGATTCCTCATTAACCTTCTTTAAAAGAGCTGCTTATTGATATCCTGGATCATAAAATGAGCCCTTCGCTTGTCTAATCTACTCCATTTCCTCTTTGGTAGGTATTCCATCCTTATTCCCAAAGTAATATTGTAAAGAGCAGTCCAAACATAATTGAGCATGCCATCACTAGATTTATGGAGTTCATCAGTGCACATCAATCTGTTTTTGTTGTTATGGTCCTCGTATATCACTCCTCGAGGGTCTGAATATGCAGTGTATGCGGTTCTTTTCCTGAGATCCAGCATGAATGTGTCTGGTTTGGTGAGGTTAGAGCTCTTGGTATCTTTCCGACACCTAATAAAGCGATCTCCACACCCGCCTTTGAATGGACAATAACGTCTGGTGAACAACGACTATGCCATATTCAAGTCAATAAGTTTATTCCTACATGATATTGGTCAACTTCTGTTGAACAAGTAGGAGTAACATGTCCTTGATGTCTTGTAGGTGAAGTCGTGGGAAATCACCTTCTTTAAACTTGTATAGCTCCTGATCCTCTCTACGAACTTCAATCTCGTCCAAGTGACCGTAGTCATACCTCTTCATAATCTTATAAAGGCTGGTAACTATGAGATTCCATTTTCTAGAGTAGACATCCTATCGTTTGAAGGCCGTTACGCTAGCAAACCGTAGAATCATTGACATTTGGGACCCCAGTGTGAAGTACCTTAGTAGGCATGTTTATCATATACCGCCTTTATGGGACTCCATAGATTAGGAACCGTGTCTTCAATCCATTTGACCTCATAAATGACAGCCTTTGTCTTCGTTACGGAAGTTGAGTATTGTCTGCTTAAACTTCCACCTTTCAGATATTTAAAGTCGTTGTTGATAAAGTAATCCTGAGGGATCAATTGGACGACTAGACATCTGGATCAACGGGAGAGGCTTACAAGATCTAATAGATACTGCTTTCCTTTTGGGTTATGCCAGTCTATCGTCAATGTGAAGCATTAAAAGATTCTTTAAAAAATGATACTCCAGTTTCCGTACGACTCTTGCAGGTGACTTGAGTAGGTTGAATGCCGGTCTAAACCTAAAGTTCTTGAGTCGATTTAAATGTAAGATTGATTCATGACAAATGAAGAGAAGTCGATTGGATATCCATGACTCATCGAATGAAGTAGGGGTTTTTTAGCATGAGCAATGTTACTAATCTAGGTTTAAGATTGTCTGAAATCAACATGTTGTCTCTTATTCCAATCAGGATCAGGATTCGGAGGTTGCTCGGGTTTCTTGTTCCAGTCAGACTTGGAAACAACCTCGTCATCGGGTTGTTCATCATTGTTACCCGTGTCAAACTTTTGATTCTGTTGCACTCCTGAGTCATCAACTGTATAACTTTGCTCCTCTATATGGGCAGACTTGCCAGATGACTTATGTTGAGAGCGAGAGGTGCCTTTAGAAGAGCTTGTTGACTTAGAATCCTTGGACTTTAGATCCCTAGATAATTCAGTATCTTTACTCGACTTCCTTCTTTTCGTCCCTCGGTCTGATCCAGTGGAGGGATCTTGATCTTTACTGTTGTCGTTCTCGACTCCTTTTCAACATGAATATCTCCACCATATGTTTCAAATAAGATATGATATGTTATCAGATTTGACCAGTGGCAAATCATAAAGCTCCCTTTTATAATCAGCTCTAAGATATGATTTGTGTTCCTCTATCTTGTCTATAAAAATCTTCGCATGTTCAAACTCAGAGAGTGATGCAGTCGCGTCATAAGTAGACTTTGGTTGGGATGAAGACTTTTCTAAGACAACAGCTTCTAGTGATTCTATGACATTTTGCTCAATCACAGGAGTTGCAAATTCTAAGACTGCTTGAGGAAGAATCTGAGGAAGTTAAGTTTTGACTTCTTCTTTGATAATAGCTCTTACTGATGTGTCAATGAGATCTATATACTCCCTCTTTTCAGCAAGAGCTTCTTCTCTACATTCTACAGTATGAGAGTTAATGGCTTGTTGAATGGCTTCTCCTTGTTTGTTGTCAATGTAGTGATTTACAATAGCAAGAGTTGAGGAGATGGTTTGAGCATACTGGTCAACTTGCTTCATTTTTAATAGATCTTTTTCTAAGTTGGTGACTCTTTTGTTGAATCTGAATACGGATGAGAAGTCTGGAAGTGCAGGAAATGAGGTTGTTGCTTTTGAAGCTGTTAGTGTAGGAGTTGGTGTTGCTTGTTGTAGAAGAGGATAGGAGGAGGGATACGATGAAGGAATGGTTGTGGTAAAAGTAGTCATGATTTCAAGGATTACCATTATTGGTACGGTATAAAGAGAAGATGTCTGACGGCTTGGTTCTTCATGATGAACGAGGGTGTCCATTAAGGATGCAATCTCATTGTCAATGGGAGAAGTGTTCTCAAAATTTAGGAGCTTATCTGTAAAGTCGGATGAGACAGAAGAACTTTGCATTAGACCTTTAGTCTTATGTGTGTCATGGACAAGTGTAAGTGTCACACGAGCATCTTCCTCTACCTGCTCAAACTCTGATTCTTGAGAAACATTGTGTTGATCTGCTCAGCCCTGATCAACATTGGTCATGTCAGTATCTTTGTTTCCCAAATTTATGTTCACATCTTTATACAACTCCTTGGTGACATCATCATCTTCTTCTTCATCCATCTTTTCTTCATCATTAATATTTTCTTCATCATGTGTAGGTACAAACTCGGGAGGAGTATATACCCTCTCACTTTCTTCTTCTTCTTCTTCTTCATCATATTTAGTGCTAGACTAATTGATATTGGGATTCTCATCTATGTTTGACTCAATCCTTTTGTGATCACTATCATCATCATTGTCATAATTATCTCCATCATCATCACTACCATCATTATCACCATCATCATAATTACCATCATTATCACTTTTATCTTTAGTATTATCATCATCATCATCTTCTTCTCTACTATCACCCCAAGACTCTTTCTCGCTTTCAGAATCATATTTGGGTACATCTGAAACCCCTGGTTTAGTACCAGTTCCTTTATCTGTACAAGATCATAGCGACGTTGCTCATCAGGAACCCTTGATTCAAAATCAGTTTCATCACCTGATTCACTTGTATAAGAGATGTGAAAGTCTTTCTTGCTTCGTTTTGTAACCTTCTTGAGCTGAGCCACTTCAGATAGAGCTACTTTCGAGAGAATGTTCAAACCTTTGCCTCTATCAGCCTTAACATGTGCCTTCTTCTTAGTCAGTTTAGGTTTAGTAGCCGGCTTCTTGGTTGAAGGTACATCTTTCTTAGCTTTGGCAGACTTCTTGGTAGGTTCTTTGGGTGAGACTGGGACAATTGATTGTTAATTTTTCAAACTATATATAATAAAATATATAATAAAATATATAATAATATATATAATCTAAAAAAAACAACAAATCAATGTAACCAGGAGCAGTATAAACTATTCCCGGGTCGTTAATTCCCCAATGAGGTTGTGCTGGAAAATCGATACAGTCGAAGATTTGAGTTTGAAGGAGAGAATTGATTTGAGAGTGTGGAAAAGTCAAATTAAACAATAATAAACAAAAACATTTAAGAAAATCCTAAAAATTACGAAATTAAGCTGAAAAACGGGAGCACGAATCCCGAACAAAGGGGGAAAAACCTAAAATCTTTAAAATTAACCCTACGAAGAAATTTTCACTTCTAAACTATTCTAAGGAACAAATAACGAAGAATGAAAAAGACTAGACCGAAAACGGAGTTCGTTTGACCCTAAAACGAGTCAAGACAAAAAACCGCACCCGGACCGCTCTTTAAAAAACAAAAGTTTTGTAAAAATAAACCCACGAAAAGTTTTATATTTTTCCTACAAACTATATGACTAAAGAAAATTTTCTAAAAAAGAAAAATATTTTTTTGATAATTTTTGTATTTTTTATGAATTTTTAAAACTTTTAACTAAATTAAATTGTAAAAAATACTAAATGACTTTAAAAAATTCTGAAATTTTTACTAAAAATACTAGACACTTTAACAATCCTACGAAAAATAAGAAACAAAAAATTGGCTGAATGAATAAGCCCTAAATAAGCTGTAACAGCTTATAGGCTTATAAGCCGAAAATGTATATAAATATTAAAGCCCTTGGGACTATAACGAAAAAGTCCCAAGGGCGCAGCGGTATGTGTGTGTACAAAAGAGAGGTGTACGAGGGTTGAGACCCGGGTTCGAGTCTTGCTCACCCGGGTCACCCCTTGTCTCCTTTTTTTTTTTTTTGGAAAAACTTTGTAAAGCAAAGTTGTTAAGCTCGTGGGGCTTAACAACTTTCTCAACTACAAGTTTTTCTGAAAAGCTATGAATAAGCTTAAAAACAGCTTATAAAATCGACAGAATGCTAAAATGAGCTTAAAGGCTTTGAAAAGCTAAGTCATTTGGCTTTTGAGGACAAATAAGCTAAGTCTTGGACAAAATAAGCTAAAGGGGGCCTAACTAACCTAGATAAGCACTAAAAAGCTAGAAACTAAAACTAAATAAGCTGAAAGGAGCTTATGATGACAGAAAGCTAAAACAAAGCTTAAGGCCAAAAAGGGCTAGGCTGTTGGACTCAAATAAGCTAAGAAAATGAGAAAATAAGCTCAACAACTTACACACTATCCTAAAAAGCAACTAAGAGTCAAATAAGCTTATTAAATAAGCTCAATAAGCCAGAATGAAAAATAAGCAGTCCCTACACTAAACTTGGCTAAAACAGTCAAAGGGCAACTTGGGGCTTAAAAATAAGCTATCTAAAGGGCTTTTCAAGGGCTGAGATTGAAAGGGCTTATCAAAGAGCTTATGGACTCTTAAAATAAGCCAAATCCTAGGACTTAAGTACACTAAAAAGCTAAGAAAAGAGGGCTTAAAATCACCCCTTTGCACCAGGGGAAAACTTACTAAAGACAAGGGCTTATTTGACAGCTTATTTAAAGCTGTCAAATAAGCTTAAATTTAAAAGATAAGTTAAAACAGCTAATGTATACTAGCAATTGGATTTGTGCACAAATTTTTAGCTTCTAAAGCTCTTTTAAACCTGCTGAATTTTTAAAGTGAAAATGGGCTTTCTAGCTTTTTTAAAAATTGCTACTTAAAAACTTGGTGGTTTTTGACTCAAAAAGTCAAGTGACCAAAGGGCTTGGTCAGCTTGTTTTAGACACACTAAAACACCACTTTTTGAAACCTTAACTCACAATTACAAGAGCTTATTAAATAAGCTCTTGTAACTTTTTCTAAAACACCACAGTTTCAAAGATGATTTATAAAACTTTTGAAAAACAATTTTCAAACTTAACAACTTATAAAAAATAGCTTAAAACCAGCTTATTACTCAAACTAAAACTATCTTGTGACCCCAACCCATACCAAAAACCTTTTTGACCCGTTTTTCATGTTGACCCAAACACTCCCTTAATATTTTAAAAATGACTTTTAAAACTATAAGAGCTAAGTTAAACTAAACTTTTTCAAAGATTAACACTACTAGAGCAAATTTACACTATAAAAAGATAAAAAGCAAAACAATTAAGCACTTAAAATGGGACAATAAGCTAGGACAGTTTAAGCACTCCTTGACAGTTTTAAGCAACTTGTATGAACATGAAGTAAAGAGTAACTAAGAAGCACCCTTAAGCCTTAATTGACATAAATAAGCACACAAGAACAGTAATAAGCTAACAATAAGCTAATAAGCTATTTGCTACAGTAACTTTAAGCTAAATTTAAAAGAAAAGGTACCTTTACCCCTGGCTCAAAACAGGGGTTTTTTGGAGACCTAATAAGCTCTAAGTTCCTACCCAAAGCTTATAAATAAGCTTATCTAAGCATAAAACCAATAAGCCTTCCACAATAGCTTATTCATCCATCTTTAATCCAACAGTACTCTTGCCTTTCTTTTAAATTTTTCTTAAGGTTTTTAAAAACAGAATGTAAGAATATGCTGGAATGAAAGCTTAAAAGTTTTAAGAGACTTTTGCAATTAAGAACACAAAAAATTAAAGGAACTGAATTTTCATTAAAAATGAAGTACAAGTACAATAAAAGCTTTAAACTTTAAAAACTAACTTAAAACTACACTTAAACTACTCATAAAACTACTCTCAGCCTCAAGGGCTTTACAATGCTTTTATAGAAGAAAAACGAGCTAGGGTCTTGCTTCTTGGTCCCTTTGTCTTCTTGCAAGCTGTGCTTGTTTGTAGACACAAAAAGAGAGTGTGTTTGTTGTGAGAGTGTGAACACAAGTAATCCTGGCCCTCTATTTTGCCTTGGTACCCAAACCTTTGATCCGAACCCTTGATGACTTTGGTGGATTTATGGATTGCCAACATGGCAAAGCTCCTCTTTTGGTGGGAAAGATAGTGGAGGAGGGGGGAAAGGTTTATCCATGGGGTGGTTTGGGTTGCAGGGTAAAAGAGAGGAAGAAATCCCGTGACTTGGTTTGGGGTTTGAAAAGGGCGGGAAAAAGGGTTTATAAAGGTTGGGGGTGACAGGTAAAAGTTTAGGGGGTTTGCCAACTTTGGTCCTCCAAAGTTATAAGGGGTGTTGCAAGGTTGGTCCTTGGTTAATGCAAAGTTTGGGAACTTGGCAGCTTCAGCCCCCAAGGGTTATATAACCCTTTGCACCACTCGTCCTTAATAGTTATAGTTTAGGGACCTTGGCAGTTTAGCCCCTTGTAGTTTAACTTTCCCATATTGGCAGTTTGAGCCCTTGTCTTCATTTCTCTTGATTTCTTCTTCAAATAAGTTTAGGGATTTACAAGTTTAGTCCCTAAACTTACTTTTCTTGACTTTTTGGCTTCGGGGTTGACTTGGGTTGACTTCCTGTTGACTTTTTCAGGCTTGGGCTTGGACTTTGACTTTGTCTTTTTCCTGCTTTTCCATTCCGAGTCCGGTTTTGTCGTTTTGGCTTCGTTTTTCGTCCTTTTCTTAGATATCCGTTCATGCACAACACAATATAAGTCTGTTTTTGGTTATTTTAGCTCGTTTTTAAAGGAAAAAGGTATGTGTAATTAAGCACATACCAACATAATACAAAAGCATGAAGCTTTACTTGTTCCTTGTTTAATATTACAAAAGACAACAATACATTTCCCAAAATATAATGCACATAAATCTTTTAGTGTGCAATCCAAAATGTAATCCAATGCATCCTTGGCACCTCGTGCCTATTGACCTCCTGAAAACTGTTCCAAAATTGTTCAATGTATGAAGCATAGATTATGTTTGTATTTACATTTAGAGCAAAATTGATCGAACTAGAATGTCAGGAAGTCCAATATCTGATAAAGTCAGCATTCTCTCTCATATCTTTTCAGATAAGCAACCATGTTAATGATGTTTAGACAAGATGCAAGATCAGCCCATTGTTGATGAATTTTATTCAGTTGGTCGCAAGAAAAATTGATACGGGTTGTGTAAATTAGAGCGTCTGAGAGAAATTGGGGTTGATATTCATTGTGAATAAGAAACGGGTTTTAATAGAGTTTAGGAAACCAATTGATGAAGAAGACGTTATAATTACATACAAGACCTCTAGCAATACTGTTCCTCCTAACGTTAACCCAGGCATTTACTACTTTTGCGCTGTGCATCACTAACTTATTCCCTAACAGTACTAACTTTTTCCCAGCAGCATACAGCAAGCCTGGTAGCACTAACTAACTTCTTACCATGTTAACCTTAAAATAGCGTCCAAAGAGCATCTTCAACCCAATACATCTATCAAAACCATCTTTAAACATATGTGAGCAGCACTAACCAATCCTAACAGTATAAAACATATTTGTACCAGCATACGAAGTTTTTCTTCAAGGTAGTTTAAGCTAAGCCCAACAGTATTAAGTAACTGATCATCATATTTACCTTCCAACTTCAATCCAAATAGCACTTGTGTATAATTCACTGCACTTATACACCATTAACCTCCCCTAAAACCATGCAACTACACATTTAGAAGTCCAATGCTAGCGATTAAATAGTTAAACCTGCTAATATCAAATCCCTTTGTCAATAAATCAGCTACATTATGGTCTATATGGATCTTAGGCACCTGAATAAGTCTCTTCTCATAAAAAACCCCTGAAAAAGGTTCCTACATCTCTATGTTCTTGTGTTTTAGAAGTGAAACACTGGATTCTTCATAATACAAATGATGCTTTCAATATTCAATGTAAATCATGTGTATCATGAAGATGGACTCCATAATCAAGCATTTTGATTTTGAATCCATAACACTTTCCATAGTAATTTGCAGCAGCAACAATAATCTGCTTTAGTAGTGGTAGTTTGCAACCATTGTTTGCTTTTTAACATTGCATGAAATTGCTCTTTTGCCATAGAAATTGACAACCTCCTGTTGTAGATTTCAAGTCAAGACTAGCACCAGCATAATCACTATCTGAAAAGGATTCCAAGTTAAATGGTGAATCTCTAAGATACCAAAGCCCCAATTTAGGTTGACCTTTTAAGTATCTAAAGATCCTCTTCACGGCATGAAGATGTGAGGTTTTAGGTGTAACTTGGAACCTTGCACAAGCACAAACAACAAAAGTTATGTATGGTCTAGAAGATGTTAGGTACATCAATGGTCCAATCATTGATATATATAAATGAACATCCACACTATCAGCTTCTTCATCCTTGACCAATGCCTTGTTAGGTTCCATAGGAGTACTTGCTGTCTTCACAGTGACAAAATCAAACTTCTTCAATATTTCAGCCACATATTTGTCTTGGCTAATGAAGATTTCATCCTCCTTCTGTTGTACTTGCAATCCTAAGAAGAAAGTAAGTTCCCCTATAGAACTCATCTAGAATCTTTTGTGCATTAAACCTTCAAACTCATCACATAAAGAATTCTTTGTGGACCCAAAGATGATATCATCAACATACACCTGTACTAACAAGATATCACATTTGTCCTTCATGATAAACAAAGTCTTATCTATAATGTCTCTTTAAATCCATTTTCAATTAAGTAGGTAGACAAGGTCTCATACCAGGCTCTAGGAGCTTGATGTAGACCATATAAAGCTTCCTTATACACTTTGTCAAGGTACTGTGGATCTTTAAAACCAGGAGGTTGGCAAACATATACCTCCTCTTCAATAGTATCATATAAGAAGGCACTCTTCACATCCATCTGGTACATAATAATTGGATGCATAGGCCAAAAATAACCTGATTGCTTCTATCCTAGCAACAGGAGCAAAAACCTCATCATAATTAATGCCTTCTTCTTGGGTGTAACCTTGTGCAACCAGTCTTGCCTTGTTTCTAATGACAATTCCTCTCTTATCTTTCTTGTTTCTAAAGACCCATTTGGTTCCAATGGCCCTCTTGCCATTAGGTAGATTAACCAGTGTCCAAACCTTCTAAAGTTGAAATTGTAGAAGCTCCTCTTGCATTGCTTCTATCCAGCTTGGATCTTCCAGAGCTTGAATCACTTTCTTGGGTTCATTTTGAGAGAGAAAACAGGCAAATAAGCAATTTTGATAATCTTTGTAATTTGTTCTCCTCTGCTTGTTAATGTAACTAACCATAGTATATTCATCAGAAATCTTGGTCATTTTCCTTGTTTGAATAGCTGAAGTTAAGTCTCCAATGATCTGGTCTTTAGGATGATCCTTGTCAATTCTGGTTGTGGGAATAAGACTGACATTCATGGTTGTTTCCAAGTTGTTTAGGTCAGCTTCTGCACCCACATCTTCATCATCATAAGCATTACCAAAAATTCCAGTATCATCAATTGAAAACACATTTGGAACATCTGGAAGAGTAAATGCATTTTTGAAAGGAGAAAATTATTCAAATAGATGTTCCTCAGAAGTTCTAGCAGCATTAACTGGTGATGATGGAGCATCATTAGTAAAAGATGGTCCAGCATGTACCTAACTAGTACTAGCTGGTGTTGTACTAACAGTAGTAGTATTATTACTATTAGCTGCTGTTTAGGGAATGTTGTACAGTCTGCTTTCTTCTTGTTGAATAAGTATTAGCCTTTCAAAACTCACTTCTTGTGGCTTGATCATCCTCCCCATCTTTATCTGAAGCTCCACTTACATCCGCTTTTGTAGACTTCATTCCAGAATCTTCTTCACTATCCTTAGGACCTTGAGAGATTAATGGATCAGTTGTGCATAAAGGTATCAATATGTACTCTTGTTTAGGTTCTGTCTTCTTTTCAGCTTGACTTGCAACAATATTATCTCTAGTTCCTGCAATACCATTAGTTGATTTCCTGCAACAACTTGGCACATAGGTCATAGATATTATCATAAGATAGAGTATCAAACCTCAAAAAGCCTCGTCTAGTCCATTTCTGTCACATTAAAGTGTGCATTATTTTTCAAGAAATCTAATGTTTAAGGTCTTTCAAAGTATCCTGGTTCCTCTTGTGTTAAATACTCTCATTAGCTTGCTATCATAGGTGTACCCAAAAAAAAAAGAAAAATCCCTCATAGGCTTTTTCCATCAAACTTGCCCTAGATGTCCTTGGGTATTTAAGATTTGGTAACAGGGACACCCAAAAACGGTTTCATGAAGTTCTATCAATGGGTGGGGGGTGTTCTTCCCGATATAAGTCCTTAAGGTGTCTTGTATGAGGCCTTAATGAACCTTACCTCTAAGACCCTATTTAGAACATAGCATGAGTATTAACTGCTTCAGACCATAAAGGTGGTTAGCAACTTAGAGTCAACTCTAACATAGTTCTGCATGCTCTCTTCTAGCCTAAGCTTTCCACTATTCAGTGTTCTATTCCTCCTCTCTGGTAACACCATTCTGCTGCTGTGGAAGTCTCAGTATAGGTTATCAACACTGAAATCCCTCTTAATACCCTTTATTTCACAGAACTGATTCATTACACTATTTTTGAACTCAGTTTCATTGTCACTTCTGATAACTTTTACTTTGAAGTCTAGTTGATTTTCTATTTCAGTTATGAAGGTCTTTAATATCCCACTAGTTTCATCCTTAGTGGCCAAAAAGAATACCCAATAAAATCTATTAAAGTCATCAGTGACAACTAGTCAATAAGACTTTTACATTAAGCTCTTAACATTTGTAGGACCAAATAGGTCCATATGAAGCAAATGTAAGGGTTTATTGGTTGAGTTCACAAGTTTGGCCTTACAGGAGGCTTTGTGTTGCTTTCCTTTTTGACAAGCAACACAAGAGTGGTCATTTTTAAAAAACTTTAAAGGCAAACCTCTAACAAGGTTTCCTCTCATAAGTTTGTTCATGTATTTAAAGTTTATGTGACCAAGCCTCCTATGTCATAAATTAGATTCATCAATTGTGGCCTTAGCAAAGAGGCAAGTTAAGCCTTTAGTAGGAACAACACTCTTTAGGTCAATACTGTAAATGTTATCCTTTCTTGGAACTCTCAGCAAGACTTGACTTTCATCAAGTAGCTTAAAGTTAGAAGATAAGACTAGACATTCAGTGTCAGTAAAAAGAACATTGTTATTTGTGACACACTAAACAAGTTATACTTAAGATCCTTACAAAAGTACACATGATCAAAATCTAATGTTCCTGTTTTGATTTTACCTTTTCTAGAAATTCTACCTTCACCATCTCCAAAGGAAACAAAACCACCATCATAATCTTCATATTTAGTAAGATAGCATTTGTTTCTAGTCATGTGCCTTGAGCAACCACTGTCAATAACTCCTTTTTCCTTGTACTCCTTCTGCTGTGGGTTGCCCTGCACATAAAATAAGAGAATTAGACTCTTTTGGGGATCCAAGCCATTATAGACTTGGATTTGCCTCGTGCATCAATGTAAGAATATTTCTTGAAAGTATTTGATGCACTACTGTTTTTGGCTTTCCAAACCCAGCATGCTGAGGCCTTAACAGCATTAACCCCTTTTCCCTTGTTTTCCCTTTTCTTATTTTTACATTACTTCTGCTCTATCCCTAGCAGTTCAAGTAAGTAAGTAAGTAGTAGTAAGAAGTTCATAGAGATAGTAGTAAAGTTGGTAGTAGTATAGTGAGTAAAGTAGTATCTTTTACCCTGACAGTTTTAACTTTTTTATTGGAAAATACTATTTTTTTTTTTTGCTTGACAAATTACTTGTTTAATTGGCTTGTTGTGACTTGTGAATATACTTTTGTAAGCATTTGTTATTGGTCTTAGGATGATTCACAATTGTGGTTTTAAGCCAGTGTGGTATTAAACTGGTCTGACAACGTATTAACACTTGCACTAGCTGTATTAATTTTGCTAAGGACCTGGTTATACGGCTTGGGGAAACATCGTTCGATTAGGGTGAGGGTGAGTTATTTTATTAGCAAAGTTCTTGTGATTCACCCTACTTGAGTTGTTTCACATTGGTCTTATAACCTTTTTATCACACACATTATAAATATGCTCAAAACTACCACAAATAAAACAAGCTTTATTAATCATTTTAAAGTCACTTTCTAGTCTTTGGGACATATGATTGTTTTAGTTTCTTTGGTTCCCTCTAGGATAGTGTTTTGGTTGTTTGTCTTAGATGTTTTACTTTCTTTTGTTTCCCCTAGCCAGAACCTTAACAAATTTTATCTTTTCAGTGCTAGGTCTAACAGTTTTATCCTCAACATTAGGTATAAATTATACCTCACTTTCATCATTAGAATTCTAATCCTCAATGACTGGAGGTCTAAAACTATTCTTCCTAACAATTTTAGGTTCTACTGCATCACCATTATTTTTTACATTAGCAGGACAAGACTCATGATTTGGACTCAACTTTCTTTAATTACTTTAGGTTTTTGTGTGTAACATAGTAATAAAATCTATATTCTCAATTTCACTATTTCATCCGTGTGTTTGGTTAAACAGTTGATCAGGTTTGAATGGGAATGAAGTTCCCTGTAAAGTGGGGGAACTGCCCTGACATATCCTTATCAGATTTGGACGTCATTATACTCCTGATGTTCTTAAGATCTTTGGAGGAATTCACAAAGCTTTCTACTCGCAGGAGAAAGCTTTTGCAATAGTAAGAAGAGATGTTGTATTATATCCTTAACTCCAGTTTTTTAAACTGTCACACCAAAACTTGACTTTCCAGGCAAATTAGTCAAAGCTTTAGATGAATTTTGAAACTTCTATAATGATTGTTTTTAATCTCGTCTCTTTTTTTTTTGCCTTTTCCAATTTCTTTTTGTTTTCAACTAAAGTATTATCTCTTAGTTTAACTTCAAGATTTAAAACATTAATGCTCTCTTTAAACACAGCCTCATTTTTTTTATAGTGAGCTAGTCTAGCTTCTACTGATTCTAAACCTGCTTTATAAGATACTAAATTAAATTGAGACTTTTTGTAATCTAAAGACAAACTATCATATTGTTCTTTGAGATTAGTATAAGCTTTTACACATGATTTAAAACAAGAATCTACCTCAGAATCTGAACTGGAAAAACTTCCTGAAGATGTATATGCCATTAATGCATAGTTTGTAGGATGCTCTTCTTCAGCTTGGTAGCTCCAATCATACCCTCCAATTCCATCTTAAGCAACCAAGGCATTTTCAGTGGGAGTTTCCACTGTCACATTTCTTCTACTATTCTGTGACAACCCGAGAATTTCCGTTTAATAAATTAGCCGTTTCCGTTTAGAAATTTGAATTTTTAAATGTTTCATTTAGCTTTACCGTTTAGCCGGGAAGTTGTTTCGTTATTATCTGAGAATCATCACCGGGAGCGAACCGGGACACCAAACGTTGTAGTATTTTGGCAATAGCCACGTTTTTATGTTTTAAGGCAATGTTTAAAATTTTGTAATTTTCCGTGTTACCGTTACTCGTTTTGTTATTTACGTGATACGTGTTTTGATTTATATCTATACTTGTTGCGGGGTATCACTTGAAAGAATCTACAAGCTGGCATGATATTCTAAGAATGTTTTGAAGCCCATTTTTGGTTCCCCCCCCCCCCCCCCTTTGGCCTTGTCCTAACCGGTTACACACATGCATGTATACATAGGATTTCAAAAAATTTGAAGTCAAAGCACAGACAAGCTAGCTGGAATGAGAGGAAAGGACATTTGTCTCACAAGGGATACCATTAGGAGAGCAAATTAGGTCCCCTTTGTGTGTCCCCCCTACCCCCCTTGTTCCGTTTGGTATTTAGCACACACAATGTATGTGTGTTTGTGAATTTTGAAACTAGCCTATTATATATAATCTCATTCCTTGGCATCCATCATATTCATTCCATACACACACATAAACTTTACTTCTCTTTCTTTTCTTTTCTTTCTTGTCCGAACCATCAAAAACACACACCCAAATCCATTCATTTTTAATCTTTGATCAACCATTTGAAGATATATTGTTCGAGTTGATTGTTATTTCATCCGGGTATTTTATAAAACAACGTTTGGGTTGTTTTTTATTTCTAATCATCTTTCGTCGTGTTTCTTTGTAAGTCATATCTACTTTTTCATAAATAAATTGTACTTTTGCATTCGTATGATCATTCCGAACAAGGTGTACAAAGCGGATCGTTGTGAAAATCATTACCTATTTTTCTATAAAACTACAAGTCTCAAAGTTTATTCTTTTTGTTTATAAATGGAAGAACATAAAAAGTAGTTGTACTTTTGTGCATAAAAGTTCGTTGTGACTATTTTGATATATATATTGTTATCACTACGGCTATATCGTTTATTTAAGATTTATCGTATATTAAGTTTAAATATTGTTGGCGAAGAGATTAAGTTAGATGTTGGATTTGTTGGAAGCGTAAATTGAATGTCGAAGAGGTTTAGGTTTAGAACGGAATTGTTGCGATATTTGAGGTGTTGTCGAAAATAGATCGGATATTCTTTCGAGTCAATAAAAGATGTACTTTTGTAAAACGGATGTTTTCACGTGTCGAGGTTGATAAAAATGGAAAGTCGATATTTTTAGAAAGGTCATGCCGAAATTTCGTAAACTTTATAAAAGCGTCGAAAATATACTTTTATTATCAAACTTATTATAAAATGTAGAAAATCGTAAGTGTCGAGTTTAGGTCAACATTTTTAGTTATTGAGTCAACGTTGATGTGTCAGGACACTAAAAGACGAAATGCACTATAAGATGAAATACACTAAAAGATGAAATACACTAAAAGATGAAATATACTAAAAGACGAAATACACTAAAGACAAAATACACTAAAAGATGAAATACACTAAAAGATGAAATGCACTAAAAGACGAAATACACTAAAATACGAAATATTTTCAAAAGATGTTTCAAAACGTCAAGACTTGTCAAAACTTATAACTTTCGAAAATATGTTTTAAAAAGGGATACGTCGTGTCTACTCGTGCTCGAATGATCAGTTCTTGCGTTAAGCGTTATTCGTTGTACATCATTCTTAAACGACGACTATATGATAGGTTGTCACTAGAACCGTGAGATTCATTTTCACTTGATTGATTCCTTTTGATCTACTACTCGTATAAGGTGAGTTCATAGCCCCACTCTTTTACTCGTTTTGACTAAATGTTTTATAACTTAGGGTGAGAAATATTGCTTGTTTTTAAAACTGGACACAAGTACTTTACGTGAGATTTTCCATGTTTACGTGTTGCCTAAGTAGCTTTTAGACCACTACTG